>APFE030722619.1:64309-104396 GCA_000404065.3 Pinus taeda
ATGCTGAATTTAAACTCCAGAAAATAAAAGTTAGCAGGAAGGACAAGATGATCTCATATGCCAAAAGTTATCAAAAAGATGAAAAATTGCCCGGGCTGCCTAAGAGAACCTGCAAAAAATACTGATCAGTTTACAGCTCTAAGAAAACAAAGGTGAAGATATGAACAGCAGAAACATAAAACAACATATTATGTATAAGCTAATGATAAAACAAAAACATAATGAAACTAAATAAACACTTTACAAGGCTTCAGCGTGCAGGGGCCCCCTGCCACTTCAGCCAATCAAATAATCACACGGCTATCTTCAGAAAAGTATTCTCATGTATTAAAACAACAGCATATAAAACAGTGGGGTGATAAGATAACCAGCAGCGCGAAATTACATAAACAATTTAGAATTCACTTGCATCCAAAGTCTCTTTACAGCATTCAACGACGTGTTATTTATAATGCAAAAATACTACAACTAACTAACAACTTCTACGCTATTAACTGCGTTGCCATAGACACATAGATCTCTTCAGCCGAGATCTAGTGTAATTGTCGTCATGTTTCTTAAATCTTCGGAGTGGTTGGCTGTTAGATTCACATTTCAGGAACGATCTCTAGGTGTGCTGGTGCCTTCGTGAGCTGAGAACTATGCCACGTATCATCACGTGCCCAAAACAGTGACGTGCCACCGCTGAACTCTTTGGCTGGCCTTGTCTTTGACTTTGGTTGACCGCGGCCTCTTATGGATGATTCGGCCGATTTGAAGGGACACGTTCCATGTCGTCGCCACCTGGAGCTTGCCCATGTAGCTCATTTCTTCATAGGACACCTAGAGCACAACTTTTAACAAAATAGCTGCGGAATCCTGTGTTGGCTGCGGAAACCTGTGCTGGCTGCGGAAACTGACAAGTTTCCGCAGCTGCATGAACAAAAAAACTAAACCAAACAACAGCCATCAGTATAGTCAGAAAACCATATAAACAGTCCTTTTTAGACTATAATGCAATGATTTAACAACTGAAAGAATGAAGTGAGTTGAGAATGAGGGCTAAGAGGGTGTATAGGAAGGTGCAGGTTTGAGGCTCAACACCAACACTAGAGGGGAAACCCATTCGCTGTCCGAGATGGGGTAGATGAATCCTGCATCCAAAAATTTTTGCACTTCTTCTTTAACAATGTCCTTAAGGGCTGGATTCATTCTCCTCTGAGGTTTCCTGACTAGTTTATAGTCCTCTTTAATGTAAATAATATGGGTACAGACCGAAGGATGGATTCCTTTCATTTCCTTGTAGCTCCAGGCAAAAGCCTCCAAGTGGCGGTTCAAGAGGCTACATAGCTCCTTTTCCTGAGAGGGAGAGAGAGAAGAGCTGATCTTTAAAGTTCTTTTAGGGCTAAACTCCACATTCTTAACTCTGGGAGTGGTCGGATCAGTTACACAAAGGTCCACTAAAGCACTGGCTTGGGTATCTTCCACCAACTCTACCAAGGATAGTGCATTGGGGGGAGGATTTTGGATTAAGTTCTCAATCAAATCATCCTCGGTTTGAGGACCTCCCCTGGTGGCCTCCACTGTGCATAATGGTGTAGAGTAGACCTCATCCTCATCTCCTTCTTCCAACCAGAGGGGTAAGTCATGTTCTAGCAGAGGTTGGGTAGGAGGGTATAGGACCAGCTGTTTGGACATAGGCCCATTTTTGATGGTCATTCTTCCTACTCGATAGCTGATGTAAGCATCCGCAGTAGCTAGCCAAGGCCTTCCCAAAATGAGGGGATATACAATGAGTTTTGCCTTTGGCTGAAGGACCAAGAAGTCTGCAGGGTACTCCCAGGAGTCAACAGAGACCAAGACATCTTCCACAATCCCTTCGGGAGTCACGATGGAGTGGTATGCCAACTGCAGTACTGTCGAGGTCTTCCTTAAGGAACTCTGAAGGTTGAGCTTAAGCATGGTTTCCCTAGTCATCACATTAATGGCGGCCCCTAGATCAATCAAGGTGTGGGGGATGATGGTTCCATTGATGTGAACATCAACTATAGGACTCCCAGGGTCCAAATACTTTGGACAGATTACTTACCCCAACATAAGATCAGATAGTTGTCCTATGACATTGATAGTTGAGGCATCTCTCTTTCGCCTGCTTGGGTGCCTGAAACACTTCTTCTTAATCAATTTGTTGTATATCGGTACATCTTTTATGGCCTGGAGAAGTGGTATTTTCACACACAACTGCTTGAGTTCTCCCAGAAGCTCAGTTTCTTCTAGGTTGGGTCGTGTGGTTACTGTGAGTCGCTCAGGAAAGGGTGGAATGGCTTGGGGTTCACTTTTCTATTTCTCTTCCTCCTCCTCTGGGGGAGGAGGTTGGCGCTCTAGAAGGACCTTCCTATATTGCAGGTTGATCTCCTGGATCTCCACAGCGTAGGTATGGCATGTTGTCTCCCCAGTATATACCTGCTGGGCCTGTCTGTTGTTGGCATTGGGGTTCGGTTGAGTAGGCATCTGGGGTTGTCTTGGAGGAGCAGGAGGTAATGGTTGTGGTTGAGTAGGTGGTGGAGGAAAAATGGCGGGAGGAGGGTTGTATTGAGGCCTCCACCCCAGTTGAGGTGCATTCCACTGAGGTTGTGGCTGGGCATGTGAGTGAAACAAATGAGGAGTAGGTTGAGTATGGTATGGAGATGGGTAAGACCACAGAGGAGGTGTGGACCAGGAAGGATGAGCAGGGGGCCCCAAGAAGGTATATGAGCGGATTGGTTCAAGTTATAATAAGCTTGGGATGTCCCTTGCATCCCCTGTTGGTAAGGTCTAGGCCCATGTGACCTCCTTTGGTTGAGGAAGTAGAGAGGTTCAGTAGCTGCTATTAGAAAATTAAATATTACAGAGCAATGGAACACATAAAATATTGTAGAAATATAAACACAGAAAACGCACAAAACAAGAGACACAGATATACGTGGTTCACCCAGTTTGTCTATGTCCACCTCAAACAGCCAGTCCTTCCTTTCTATTATCCAGTAAAATGAAGAGACACAACCTACAACAAATCCACTGTAATATCCTTTGTTTTCTCTCACAGTCTCACCTCTCTATTTCTCGCTCACACACAAATACACATCTATCTCACAGCCTCAAATACAATGCCCTCATACAAAGAGCAGGGTTGCCTTCTAGGGAAAAAAACCCTAAACTAAACATAAGTTCTACCGTCAGATCATCCGCCTAATGAATGGCCCAGATTGACTAGAAATTACTATATTTTTACAAGGCAAATTTACATCTGTTTTTAGCTTCGGGGGTGCTGCCCCCGAGCCCCCCCCACACCCCCCCGCGTGGAGGGGTGTACAAAACTTCCTGGGGTATACATCTGGCTGAAACAAAGACCTCTGAACAATCATGCTCCACACACAACAGCCGCCTCAGTCCCTAGGTACATGGATTTAAATCCAGGCAAGGTAGGGTATTGGTTGGTGGGGTGGTCTTCCTCACAAACGAAACATACCTCTACTGAGTGCAATGGGCACTCATTCTTAGGATGCTTCCTCGCGCATCTAGGATTAAATATGGCCAAAGCCCTCTCAGATTCCTCCTTCTTTTGCTGAATTCGGAAGGTATAAAGTTGCATGGCAATAGTCTGTCTCATCTCACTCTTGAGGTCTTCCATCTGGTTAGCAAACTCATGCTTGGAGAAGGTGGTACTAGCTGAAAGTGGATTCCCCCTACCTCTCTTCTGGGCCGCCCTAGAATGGTTTCTAAACACGGTCTTTATGTCCTCATAAGGTAGTTGGTAGATGTCTCCTCCAGCCAGCATGTTAAGGGTGTCCAGAAGGTTTTCAGGGACTCCTCGGAGCAGAACCAGCTTCAAAGATTCCGGGTTAAGTGTGCACCTGGCCCGTTTATAACTGAGTTGGAACCTTTCCTCGTAGTCTTCTAAAGACTCATCGCTTCCCATGGTCATCCGAAAGATTTCTCCCTTGGTTTCCTTGGATCTACAGTAGTCCCGGTATTTGGCATTGAAAGCTTGCTGCATCTGAGCCCAAGTGGTGATACTGTTTCCAGGTAACCCCATGAACCAGCGTAATGCTGCGTCCTTGAGGGTAGAGGGAAAGAGTTTCAACTTTTGCTCGTCTTCAGCATAGTCGTAAGTTTGAAAAAGGACAACTAACTCAAACAGGAAGGTATCAGGGTCTTCAGTAGTCAATCCATGGAAGTGAGGTAAAGCTGAGGGACTTATGTTTTTCATTTTCATGTCTCCATTGGTCTCTCGAATAGGAAAGGCACCTTCTATTCTCTCATCTTCTCTTCTACCGTTTCGGTTTTCAGCCATGGCTTCAGATGGAGCATTCTCTAACTCTTCTTCTATTATAGGATCTTCGTATATCTCAGGAGTTTCACCTATAGGTTCTTCTAGCTCACTGTCAGCAGAGAAGAGAGAAGATTGACTCAGTGATGTGGTGGGGGTGCTGGGTAAGAATTTGCTAGTTTTATCTCTGTTCCTATGAGGTATGAAATGGAAAGACTTTTGGTTGCTTTTGTTTTTTTCCTTCTGGTACCTGCAAAACTGAAATAGATTGAACTGCAACTAACTATCTTGCTTAAATGAAAGTGTGGAATGAAAATGAAAATAGGAAAGGAATAATCTACTTTGCAGAATTGAAATGCTAAGCTACGCTTGCAGAATTGAAATTAAGGAACTGAAATGCTAATCTATGAAAGAAGGAAATGTCTACTCTACTTTTGCGAAAATGAAATTGCAGAATGGAAATGAAATAAACTACTTAGCAAAAGGTTGTGGGAGAAAATGGAAGAAAAGCAACAATCACCAATACTCTGATGCTTCCCCAGCAACGGCGCCAAAAATATGGTAGGCTCCAGTATTGCAACAATAATGCTGCAACTCCTGGGACTCCCTTCTTTACTTTTATCAACCTGGTAGTTTGTAACAAACTTGGAAGCGACAGTGCTATATGCACAAGTACTAGCTCTTGCTGCAGCTGTCACTTGGTCAGCTGGCACAAGTCCGCTAGGGGCTCAAGCCAACTTCTATGAGCTTTGAGAAGAAGCTTACTAACTGATGGATGGAAGCTAGTCTTAAAGGAAGCTAATCTATTTGCGAAAAGAGATTGAAAAACTAAAGGAAAGCGCAAACCCTAGCAAACCCTAATTCTACCAGTTAGTCCTACTGACACAAAGAAGAGAATGAAAACTACTGAAAGAGATTCCATTACTTCTATGAAGGTAAAATACATGTGTCTGGACTACCTCTATCTGAAAAAAAACATCTTTTTGTATTTTTGATTTAGTCGTCAGTTTCATCATGCATATGCTTTCACTGTTCTTGACTGTGTAGGGGTGGATCAATGAGGAGAAATGCTTGGAAGAGATCAGGAAGGTTCAGAGAGGGTCTAAGAAGTCCCTAACACCCTTCTAGAGAGTTTCACAAAGTTTGGCTACCAAGAAACCTCATTTGTGAGCTTCTACAGGAAGTCTGTAGGGGTTCTACAAGATGTTCAGGAATTTCTGCAGGATGTTCAAAAATTTCTACAGTATGTTTAGAAATGGGATTTTGGAGGATGGATGAGTGAGGGAAGATGAAGGAATGGATGTGAAGGTAGGATATGGGTCTGAAGTGGCCCAGGGACTGGTGGATGGAGTGGGGAGAAGGTGTAGATGGCTGAATTGGCTCAAAGAAGGCTGAAACAATGGTTGCACAAAAAGGTAGGGTTACGTGGCAAGAGGAAAAATGTGAGACGAGGAACCTAGTTAGGAGATGGAATAGATGGCTCTGATGAAGCTTGGGTGGATGAAAAAGTGATAGAGATGCTCTGCACCGTGCACTTTCAACTGAATCAATAAAGTCTTGCAAGTAATCAAAGTCCTAGTTAATCTAATCTAGCTAATAATAAAGTGAATGAACAACAGATTTATTTGAAAGGGAACCATATATATCAGATATGCAATGAAACATTTCAAATATCTAAACATGTAACCAACTTTGCAAATGAAAACAGTACACTAATGATTGCATGGCAAAGCAAGAATATTGTTTTTGTTTGGGATAGCAAGGTTACTCCAATTCCAGCCCCTGATCCAATGAGGAAGAGGTGAAACCAAAAGTGTTTGTTGACCCTTTTTCTAGAGCTTTTTCCCTATTATTATCCTACCAACCTATTCTAAACATCTGAAGCAATTCTAACCATAAACAGTGACCTAGTTAATCAACACAACTTAATCTGCCTAACAGAAATACGTTGCAAATGCATAAAAGGAAAAAACAACGATGCATAAAGGAAAGATAACAATACATAAAGGAGGCCCTAGGCTCTTAGGTTGGGCCCAACCCTGAGAGCTATGGCTCCTATAGAGAACTCAGAGTTGATATAAAATAGGACTGCTTATCATTATCAAAAAATAGTCATCAGTCAAAAGTTACGCCAAAATGGCTACAAGAAAATGAGCTGAAAGTGACAGCACTGTAGTGCAAAAAATGCAATGGTTTCAAAAACGTCTCTTACGAAGGCTGAGGCCTTCTCATTTATACACCACGAGGGCCCTAGCAGGCCTCTTAAATCTAAGAGACTCGGTTGTCCCAACTGTTAGTAGACAGTCCCTTTTCCAAAATCTGCTTGGCTGCCTTCAAGATCCGTTTTTGGTGGCTTGTGAGCTTGGAGTTGGGGGTGGAGATCCCGAGGAAGGGATATTTAATGTCATAGACAACCCGCCTACAAATCCTCACCTCAAGCTTTGCTGTCACCTAGCCCATGATTGCTCGGTTTTGCTCCAACATGTGTCAAAAAACCTGAAATATGCACGTGTTAGCCACCTAGGAAGAGTGACCACCCTTATTCGTACAAATGACATAAACATACTAAAAAATAATGCATAATCTATGAAAAATGGAGGATTGAACAAGGATAATTAGGCAAAATGAGCCCAATAAGTTACGCAATTTGGGGCTCATCAATTGTACTGTGACACAGTGGTAGAACTCCAACTCTCTGAATGGACCTTGTTCGTGAAAGGCAAGTCTAACTCCTCCAGAATTATTGTTTAGTTTTCAGCTCATCTTGGTTTCACACTAACTTGATTGTAAGATGTAGCATCTACCAAACCCTTGGTCAATTGACACACATTCCAAGCCAAGGAAACATTGTTGTTTCAATTGGGTTTGAGGGGTATATAGGTGCACAAGCAGTATAATCATTGGAGTCTTAGTTTCATCTATGGTGTTGCTCCAATGCCAGCAGGCCTGGACATAACTCCAGTGGAGTCACATAGGAACACAAGCATGGCTCTGCTGCCAGCGAGCCTGGTCAGTACCCTGACGGAGTTACTTGCATCACCTCCCTACACAGGAAGCCTTTCTCTTCTTTCTCCTTATTCATTTTTCATTTTGAATTTTTGACTTTTCATCTTTTCATTTTTCATTGTGCATAGAACTTATTCATTTCAGAGGTGGAAGATGGATCCTGACTTATTGAGAGTAGAAGAGGTCATTCTAGCAGAGAAGTAATTTATTGTATCTATGACATGCCTATTAAGGTTTTTCCCCTTACCTTACTCTACTTGAATGAGCTGACAAGGGTTAACCCAAAAACAATCGAATAGAGAAGGTGACACTAGTTAGCACGCAAGCGCTGTGTTTACACCAAGTTTCAATTCAAACAGTACGTATTTTCCTTCGACATATCATAGACTAAAAGTAACAAGCTCATCATACAGAGGCACGATGAAAGATAACCAAGTAGTGATAGCTATACAAGCCCTCTTGTACTTTACCGAGCTCACTTCAAGAGTCATACATGGTTTCATGCAAAAATAACCTACAAACGAAACAAGAAAATGAACTAACAATCAACAAAGCAAAGCAAGAGAAAAAGAAAAAATAAAAGTGAAGCAAGTAAACAAACAAGCAAACAAAGCACATAAGCAAACAAGCATGCAAGCAAACAACTGAAAGCAAACACTACTCCCTACTCCTACACTAATGGTACATGGGCCTGATCACATGAAGTGATACTTCCAATGTAGCCATCGACGCATTGATAGACCCATGTTGGTGAAGGCTTGGTTCGCGAGCAACCCAGTTGTGTGAACCAGCAAGAAAGGAAGATATAAGAATGAAGATAACCACACTTCATGATTCAAAGTGCCCATGGGACATAAGTGAGTGCGTGTGCATGACTAGCAGTCTGCAGACTTATCATGGTGTTATGTAACACTATGTGAAAATTTGAAGCATAAGCACACTCTTAACTGTGACATAAAAGCAAACAAAAGAAACACAGATAACTTGCATTGCACATGAGTGCTTGCAATGTAAGACTCCTCCAATGCATGAGCAATGGCGTCATGTAGTTCGAGTGGAGGAGGTAAAATCTAAGTGTTAGATTGATCTTGAGTGCATACAGATGGGTGATGATGAGCCTTGAGTGTTTGAACAATTTCTTGATTGGAAGTGAAACCAACCTCAGGATAGCGAGGGCTTGACATAACCATAAGCTCGGGTTGAAGTGCCTTGACGGCCTGTGGGATTTCGACTTCGTTGAAAAATGGATCTTCATAGACCAATGGCTTAGATGGATTAACAATGAGTGAATAAACATTGTGCTAGGATGATGAAGTGAAGAGATCACGACAAGCAAGATCATAAAATTCAGGATGTTAGTCGACATCCTCATGGTTTGATGAATCACACAGAGGGTTAGATGAGGAGGAAGGATGTTCACACTTTGCGTTTCCAGAAAAAGCAGATGAAAGATCAAGTGGATTTTCAATGAATGATTGGTCCTCTCTATTGTTGGATGATGGGCTAACATACAGTGTGTCCTGCGAAATATCAATAATGGGTGCATCCGTGGATGAGGACACACATGTGAAATCATGGATGGCAGGTTCACCAGCGATGTTAGGAAAGAATGGAGGGGGATTAGATGGAAGGGAGTCATCCTTCATCGAGTGTTGATGCTCAAGCTCCCACTCATACTCTTCATGAATGATAGCACATGTTGGTTGTGCAACACCATCTCCACCAGTGGGTTATTCCTCATTCACAAGTGAAGAGTCCGGAATGGACAAACACAAGAAAGCATCATTCGGAGGAACACTTGAGTGTGAAGACAGAGGTCGAAGAAACGAATGCATGTGAGAACTTGAAGGACCCACAACCAAATCTGCATGAAAATTGAGTGGAGTGATGTTGGGAGAGTGTGAAGGATGAAAAGGTGTGTGAGCATGATCCTCAACATCATTGGGCAGTGGTGGATCTGTTGAATAAGAGGAAGGTAGACAATTAATTGAGATAGTGCCTGCTTCCACATGAGATTTTGCAGCTCCATCAACGAAGAATGTTGAGCGAGGCTTGATATCAAGCTTTCTCTTGGGACGGGCATATTTCTTAAGGCAATACTTGAACCAATCCCAAATATAAGAAAATTTCATCTAGCTCCTTGGAGCTTGAAACTGCAAGTCACAGAAGCGCTGCCAAAAATCAATAACGGATTCATGCGGAGCCCTTCGTTGCTATAACAGTTTCCATTCAACATGGGCTGGATCAAAATGATATAACGTGTCTTCAATAAGATCACATAAGTGCTCAAATGAGTGCATGGTGTCAGCTGGTAGGCTGAGCACCCAACGAAATGGAGATTTGCGAAGTGTGTATGCAAGCAGCAAATCGGCCTATTCATTAGAAAACTCATCTTCCTCATGAATCATGGAAAGAAATTTATGTAAGTGCTGAGGCCAGGCCACTTCGCCTTCAGCATCATACATGTGAGTGGAAAAGAGGTCGAAAAGCTTCCCTAAGATGGAGACATCCTCACAATTCGAAAAACACCTTGGGGGAAGAAGAGTGCAAGACTCCATCAAAGATATCCAAAGGTTCAAAACTGGATAAGAGGACACAACTTGTCATCAGGCCCTCCTTCTAGCACTAGAAATGTTGACTATGCTGGACCCACCAACATGTCAAGGGGATCTCCCCGGTAAGAAGTCCCAATTAGACCTCAGATTGCTTGGTGTAGGAGTACCAGCAGTGGGTCGTAAGGTAATGCCTTGACTGCGATTCCGCACAAAGGCAAGTAAGATAACTCTATCAGTAGAAAGGGTGTGACTGATGTAGTGAGTCAAGGAAGGTGTATGAGAGGTTCCAACACTTCCAATGGGTAAGTAGGTGAAGGTGAGTTCTAGGTTGAAAGGGATCAATCCCAACTCAGCTAGGAACACACAACACAAAGGACATGCTCAACTTCCACTGGAGCAGTCCACTTGGATGTGGCATTCACATCATACAAGGTAAGATAACATGTACAACACTCATGGATCAGTCTGAAACGAGTGCGACGGTTTTTATAGAAAGGTTCAAGTGAAAGGTCTGTCTAATGTTCAACACAGATGGTGACAACATTAACAACATATACAACACATTAACAACAAGATTCATATAATTTCATGTGAATCAATTCATACACAAGTACGTAAGTTAAACAACATATATCATTAAGGAAACCAGAGTAGTCTAACTATAATAACAACATATGCATGAAAATGTGTTGGCTCTTTTTATATAAAGTGTAAGTCACAATCATACAATACATCCATGTAAACCTACTAGCCCCAACAATGGAACGTTACAACCATATGCACCAACTCCTCCAAATAGATGTACTAGCTCTGTGGAGTGGAGAAGACAAGGCACGTTTCAATATTGTCCAAGGCTTCTTCAAGATAGTATTAGTAGAAGCTTGGCTGACCAAAAGCCTATACAATGAGTTATGAGGGACCATTTATAACAAAGGGTAGGGTGACCCTTGACATTCCCCTTTGTGACCATTCAACTACCCTCATGACTCTTCACCTAATCTATGACTGTTACATCCACTCTTGACACTTGACTTACACTTGACATGAATCAACATTATAATGCACATGTACCCATGTTAACAATGTCTTGGCAAAGCTGAGTTAGACATCATTCAAACTTAGAAACCCATAGAAGTCCAACTACTCGACATCCTCATGCTGATCAACAGTGACATATTGATGCCAAGGTTGGTAGTCCTTGATAATGTTCGTGTGCTCTTTTGTGACATCCGTCTGAAACCTGAACCTTGCCCCCATAACATCTGGGTACACTACTCGGGCTCCTCTATCCAACTCGTCTTTGACCATGCGCATCATTGTCTTCAGTGTGGCTGAACCAGGAACACACTGATGCATAGTGTTTGAGCTGATCTTCAAGTGTGTGCTGGTAGTCATGCGCATCAACTTGCCGAAGTACATGTTTAGCTCTAGTTGGACTTGCTTCTTGTCTTTGCCTTGGTGAGTGTGTTGAATGGGTTGGATTGCATGCGTGCGCATAATGACGTGCACGTTGCTGAATCCCTTGCATGCAATCACAAACACTCCTCACCATGTCTACTCCGTGTTAGTTGATGGGATGGATCTTTAACTTGTAAAGGTGAAATTTCATCCATGAGTGCACGATGTGCCTATTGTTGTTCCTGATCCTGCTGCAACTCATTCATCTATCTGTGAAACTTCATGTTCTTCCTTGAGTTGCTGCTTCAACACATGCAACTCCTTCTTTGTTCCATTCTTTGTCTTCACACGATCTTCATGTGGCACTGTCACCTCATAACCGAAGTCTCCAAAGTTACTTTCATCATTAATGGATCTACTTGAGCTTGCAACCTTGTTTTGCCTCCATGTTGTCAACAACCCTTCTCTTGCATTCATTGCATTTGGTATGCTATCTTCAATTGTTGTTCATGATGTTTCTCGTTGTGAGGCTGATGCTGTCATATCTTGATGTCCCTGTCTACGAAAAACTTGATGTATTCGTGGGTAGGAAAGTCCATAGACTTTTGATTGACTGCATCCCTAAGTGTGTTTGAACGATGTCTTTGTCTTTGCTCTCCTAGAAACCATTGTACCTGTACTGCTGAGAGGCAGATGAACGCTTGTGATACCTAGAGACATGGCAACACACATGGAAAACAATCTTCCAGTCGAAAACCAAAATGAACATGAGAGCTGACTTGCAACATACTTGGGTGAATGATCATGAAGGTTGCACAATTTCGACCGGGGGTTCGGGAGACCGACTCCCAAGACTGTACAAGGCATGGTCTAGGCTGCTGCGTGACTAATTGACTGCTTGGACTGTGCAATGCACAATCTAGTCTAGTTGCTGACTACGGGGATTGCGTAATGCACAACTGCAGCTGGGAAGGACTATTGGCTCAGGGACAGATTTGCGCAATTTCTTGGGCCAAGTAGCCACTTTCCTCCAGAAATGTGCAAAACAATCCTCAAGGCCAATGCTATGCAAGAATGCACAAATCTGGAGAGGAAGGTGAGCCTTCCTTCCCCAGATTGCATAATGCAACCTTGGTGAAGGCAGAGTCTGGGCGAAGGTTGGCCCGGCTTGGCGATGGGAAACTGAAAGCAACTAAGACAGTAAATGTATGGCAACACTAAATGATAGCAGAAGTGATTGACAATGCATGCAAAACATGAATGAAAGATTCAACAAACAGATCAACATGCATATGGGTGAGGCAGTTTGCTGGTTGGATGAACATCCATGCAACAATTTCATTTATGCGACAAGAGTGATATAACAAAGAAAAATGAAAAAGAGCTAGGACGAGATGGAATACATGTAAACAACAACAAGCATTCAAAGAAATCAAGCAAACAATACTCACACAAGCGAAAACACAAAAAACGACAGAAATGCAGCACAAGTAATGGGAAGCGGGCATGCCCCAAAACAACTGAGTTGAATGTGCCGACTACTCCTAGTTGTGATGTGGGATGTCAAAGACGCAAGGTTGATGTGAGGAACGAGCTATGCAGCGTCCAGTTGATGGGTTTTGATAACATCGAGGTTGTGACGTGCATGCCACAAATCTAGGGGAAGCGACACTTGGTGGGAGGTTTTTGAATTGCTCGTTGCATGTAACCTCCAACCACTAAACATAGATCCCTGAGACAAGGGATTCATTTGCATGCTACCTTGGGAGAAGCAGCCTATGCATGCAAGTATGTTTTGCTCAGTCCCAGAGGGAATCGGTCAAGTCCACTGCACATGCGAGAGGTTGTTTGATTGCTTGAAGGAAATGCACATTTATGGCTGAGAGTTGGGCTGACTGCCTAGGAGATTTGTGCAATTTCTAGGCAGAGCAGCTAACTGCTACCCAGATTTGTGAAAATTCAAGGCTAAGCAGCCTTCCTATGGAAATTTACACAAATCCTGGTGGGAGTGTTGACAGGCAAGATTGCGCAATCTTGAAGCCCAACAAGCTGCTAGAGAGGATTGCACAATTTCTAGAGGGAAGGCTGGTTGCCCTCCAGAAATGTGCAATTTTCAAGGGGAAGCTGCGCAGCCTACAGCTGGACCAAGTCCGAGTGAACAGCCTGTGAGGGGAATGGATCAAGCTGTGACCGACATGTTGCCTTTGTGCAAGAAAGATACTAAAGCTTGTGAACTTGACGAAACAAGGCAAGCTACTGTGAAGGTTGGAAGGGAGGGTCCAAAATGGGGCTAAGGAAAAATTTTGGAGGGTGGTTGTAGCTACTACAATAGAATCCTAGTATAGACATATTAATAATAAGTGAGGGAAACTGAGACTCCTGCTGTTGGTGAAAACCCGAGAAGAGAAGGGGACATAGGTTGTGGTGATAGTGGGCCTTTGTCCCAAATTGTTGTTGTGCCCTCTAGCTTTGGCCTATATACTAGGCCTACTAGCTTGTGTTAATTTTCCACTTCTCTATGCTATTACAACTACTTTATCCCAACTCAATCCTTCAAAAAGCAATGTAATAACAATTAGTTCTTCCAATATTCAACAACAATTGAAGATATAACAATAAATGCAATGATAGTAGGGGACAAGATTGTCATAAATTGTTCAACTAAGAGTACAATAGTCCAATTCATCAACAATGTCATAGTCAAATCTTCAACCATCCAACAAAACTAATATCCAAAGTCCAATAGATGAGCCCTAAAGTCAAATTTGGTGAAATTTTCAAATCTGCAATTCCGGCCAAAGTCAACAGTAGTTAAAGATACTTGTGCACTTCTTGTTCCTCATGCACACTTCTTGTGATACTTGTCTACTTCATGTGACAGCTTCACACTTATTGTGAAACCTTCGCACTTCCTGTGGTAGCTTTGCACTTCCTCTAAAACCTTCACACTTTTTGTGACACATTTTCACTTCCTGTGAAATATTTGTACTTCATGTGACAACTTTGCACTTCCCATGGAAGCTTCACACTTCTTGTGAAATCTTCACACTTCCTGTGAGAGCTTCGCACTTCCCATCAAACCTTCAATTTGAGATAGAATGAACCTCTAAAAGAAGAAGAAATGATATGTGATGATGATGTCCAAATGATCTTGAGGTAACTTGTATTTATATTCAACTTTGGAGGGGCAATTTAACTTTAGGTCAACCTAATCAGATGTGCCATTGTGGGCTTCATTTTAAAAATACACTTTCCCTTATCCAAATCTAGTGCTTCAAACTTCAATTTTGGTCCTCTCGGAATAAGGAATCTAGTCCAATGATTGGAACTTGTCATTGAGCTTCCAAATTAACACTCCCTCTTAGCTAAGGAGAAATTCCAACTACATCATGTGATCATCGCAAATATCCTGTCATCAAATCATGTCTCATCTCTATTCAACTCTATCTGCTAAATCATTCTCGAATCTAAAGAAGAATAATTATAGGAGAGCTTTAATTACCACCCTATATATCCATTGGGGAGCCACTGCAACCACCCAGAATAACTTCCAGTTGGAAGCTAATGTTGCTACCAAGGAATCTCTGCCAGCAGGGAGCCAATGTTACGACCCTAGAATCTCTGCCAACAGGGAGCTAATGCTATGATCCAAGAATCTTTGTCAGCAGGGAGCCAGTGCTATGACATGGGAATCTCTACCAGCGGGGAGCCAATACTACGAACCTAAAAACATACAAACAATACGAGGGATTCCACTTCCCATATGGGGTAAGGATCACGCCTATCCCATTGTTTGGCGATAATAGGAGGGATACCACTTACCATAAATGATAAGGATCACACCTATCCTATTATTTTTTGATCTTCCCAACGTGACCCTTAAGAGTTAGTGGTAGAACAGTTGCATCTCTAGCCTCAGTGGGATGAAACTTACCATAAATATAAGGATCATGCCTAACTCAAGCAACCAACACCCATTGACTAGATGGGTGGGAAATACAGATGCTAACCAGGGTTATTATGTCAAATCCAGAGGTCCCTCAACCCCAAGAGCTCTAGGGCTTGATTCCTCACCCTGGGAGCTCAAACATGGGGGAAGAGCATAGCTCAGTGTCGTCGATAAGCCCGAACCCTTACCCAGGAGGGTCACATCCATTAATCCATGTTTCTCTATATCTATGAAGACCAAGATATATAATCTCGAACTTAGAAAATATCTCCTTCTTATGCTCAATCATCAGAGTTCACTACCTATCAAGAATAGATCGTCAATATAGAAAACAAAAATCAAAGTCATACCTTAGACCAATTTGAAGTAGGGGCTTAGATCAACACTTATTCTTATGAATCCAAGCGTTAACAAGTAACTGTCAATTCAAGCATACCAGGTTCAGGGAGATTACTTCAAACCACATAATGCTTTCTTCAATCTGCAGACGTAAGCCTTATTGTTCTCTACTTCAAACCCCTAAGGCTGCTCAATACATGCTTCTTCCTTAAACTTTTCAATGCTTCCATCTACTTCATGCTTCATCTTGTATAGCCATTTTGAAGTTGCATCAAACTTTCCTTGAGATTTTTAAATAATGAATCCATACAAGCAGGGAGAATATTTTTAGATAAGAGACGAATAACCTATTAATGTAGTGTAATTAACCCAACATTTTAGACTTCCAAGTGAGTCCATCTTCAGGGGATACGCTAATAGTGTAAGAGAAGATTAATGATGTATTGTAGAGCTAAAACTTATGTATGTATATAGATTCTGGAAAGGAACAATAAGAAATTTAGTCGTCCAGATTCATGCGATATTAGGAAGAATTATTTATTTATAATTAATTTGTTTTTTCTATGAAAATTAGGGTTTGATTAGTTATAGGGGTTGTCATAGAGAATTATTAGGGTTCGATTAGTTATAAGGGCTCTCATAGAGAATTATTAGGGCTTGATTAGTTATAGGGGCTGTCATAGAGAATTATTAGGGTTTGATTAGTTATAAGGGATGTCATAGAGAATTATTAGGGTTTGATTAGTTATAGGGGTTTTCATAGATAATTATTAGGGTTTGATTAGTTATAGGGGTTGTCATAGAGAAACAAATTTCTTCGTCGTCGGTTCTTCGGTCATAATATCTTTCCAAACCTGTTCTTTCACAGTTACTCCATTTTATTCAGAATTATCATCGATATTAATCCTTCTAGAGGGGATCGATCCCCTTGACTTTTCTTGATTTCGGTGCCACATCTCACTTTGATGGTTAGTGTCATGGATTTGTTGCACTCAAATTGTCAAAATTCTAGGGAAGTGGAAGTACCAACTTTTAAAAAATTGGATTAGACCACATACCAGTAGTCCATGTGTCATAGTCATCCCATTCTGCAAGTTATGTATTGTAAATGATCTTAGTAAACCTTGATTTTATGTAATAACCTAGGTAAGCTTATAATTTGATGACGAATTCCATCGTATGAGGTTTTTTAACCTCACTAATTACCTGTGTTTTTTGACAAGGCTAATCAGAGGAGTTTTTTCCGTCCATCTTACACCACAAAGCTAGGGTGAAATTTATTTTCGGATTATTATGTGTGTCATAGTGTTTTAGTTGAGTCTGATGTAAAAGTGTTTTGGGAATAATTTAATCTAATTGGCTTAATTATTTTATTACAAATCACTTGGTTTACTATATCGTATTGTGTCACATGCGGGTTATTTATCCTGAGAGTCTAAGACGAATGTATATTCACTCTTTGAGTCTTGTAAATGAAAAATTATATGTATTAGAGGGTTGGAAAAATACTTGATCCCCTCTTGTGTAAATTAATTAATTTTTTCTGGCAAAATAAAATTAAATCCTAAACTAGAAAATTAATTAAGCAGAGTCAAATTAAATTGTTTTAGGAAAATAAATTCTCTAAATGGAAAAATTCATGGGCCTTGAAAGAATCAAATTTCAAAGGTCCTCCACCAAGTGAATATTCTATATTTAAAAAAGTTAGACTCTTAGACCTTGGTGGTTAAGTCAAAGTCAAATTTTTGAGGAAATTAGCTCAAAAGAATTAATTTTGAGCTAATTAAAATGGAACTAAATAATAAATTCGAAAATTCCTCAAAAATAAAAAATCAAGGGCCAAGATTGAAATATCTTAAATTGGTTATCAACGACCAAGATTATTTTGACAATGATCAAAGAAACTAGCCATTATTTTTTGATTTGGAGGACTTATCTATAAATTAAAGAGTCGGTTGAGTCTCTAGTCATCTTGATCTCTTGCTAGAATTTCTATTGAAACATTTTGTAAACTATTACCCTGTTGGGAACTATTTTTTGTAGTGTAAAAAGAGACTTTGGGGTGAAACTCGAGGTGTTCTTGTTCGTTGATCTGTGGTATTTATTGACTACAAGCTTCCTATGTGGTGTTTTATATTATTATTTTGAGATAATACATAGTGTGTGAAGGTGCTCAATCCTTGGTCTCCAAGTTCACAAACTGTGGGAAAGGGTTACTTTCCTTGTATCTCTAGTTTTTATATGGTGGATTGAATCTTTGTTTGGGCTATAGTGAGCATTAATTTTTCTAAAGAATTTTAGCCATTCTTTCAAGAAAAAATATCATAAAAATTATTTTATCAAAATCTATTTTAAAACCCATGCATATTTTGTAAATTAATTTTGTAATTTAAATTGTAAATTATTTTTCTAACTTGGGTTGGGGTTTTTAGATTCATTTTTTTATATATTTGGGGTTTGGGTGTTGTAAATTTTATTTTTGCAGGTTAGATCAAGGAGTTAATTGGAAGAAGAGCTAGATCTAGGCCTTTGAGGGTAAGATCTAGTCTCTTGGAATTTTTTGTAGGGTTTCCACGAAATAATTTCCTGAAAATCAAAGAGGTGAAGCATAAAAAAAAATTGGAGCAAGGGTTTTAAGCTTTTTAGGGCTTCTAGCCCCGGTTCTGCCTTCCTAGGCCTCAACGTCAACCTTTCTCCCTCCAATGTCTTGGTTTCTAGCCATCCCAGGGCTAGTCGTGACCCTTAGGGGTTGTGATTTCCCTTCTTTACCCTAGCCACAAGACCAAAATGTCTTGTGGCCTCCTCTTTGGCCCTCCTAGACCTGCCACAAGCCTTTCTTCATCCTCTCCTCCTCTCGGCCTCCTTCCTTCTCTCTACCTCCTTCCCTCTTGGCCCTCCTCCCTCGGGCTTCCTCCCTCCTTCGTCCTCCCTCAACCTCCCTCCTCAACCATTTTCTCCCTCTCTCCTTAAGTTGCAGCCCTCTAAGGTTTGTAGCTCCCTTTCCTTGGCCTTTAGGCCATAGGACATAGGCCTTTGGGCTCTTCCAAGGCCTCTAAACCATGTTCATCCCCAACGCTAGCCTCATTGGGCATAGCGTTGCCTCTTTGAGGCCTTATTCTACATCCTTGGGCTTCGATCTATCATCCTAGCCCTTTTATCCCCACATATTTGCCCCCCTTAGCCTTGTTTTCCATTTTCTTGGCCTCTTTTACCCCAAATTTACCTGAAACCCTCATCTGAAGTTTTAAGGCTAAATACTTGGTGTTTTTTGTAGGCTTAAGGTCTCAAAATTCATATTTTTCAAGCAACAATGTGATCCCAAATTTTCAACAAATTTCAACTGTGGGATCTTCCAGGCCTTGGGCTTAGGGTTTGACCTCTAAACC
Organism: Pinus taeda; assembly: GCA_000404065.3. Taxonomy (NCBI): domain Eukaryota; kingdom Viridiplantae; phylum Streptophyta; class Pinopsida; order Pinales; family Pinaceae; genus Pinus; species Pinus taeda. Next base: position 83,231 of record APFE030722619.1, read on the forward strand.
CTTGCTTTGCTTCAATTTTATTACAACAGTTAAATCATTAATATCTAAGCCCTAAAATCACATTTTAATTGGTCAAAATAAATTACAATTACAAAATTTAGTTTTCACAAGTTTTGGCCACTTGGGCATCTCTAATTTGACCTAGATCTAACTTTTTAGCTTGCCGGAATTTACTACATAACTGTGAAATTCAAGTATGAAATATTTTTAAATCATTTATTTAAAAAAAATCGAATTTTTAGTTTTTGACAAGTTTTTACTATTTTTAGGCATTTTGGGCACCATCTCTAGTATTTTTAGCTTGCTGATCTGTGTCAAATCTATTGTTGTAATAGATTTATCAGTTCTAAAATTTCTGAATCACACTTCCTAAAAGATCCAAAAATAGAAATTTTGAGTTCGAGTGCATTTTTTACTATTTTTGGGCATGTTGACCATCTATTTTTGACAGTTTTAGCTTGCTGATGTGTGGTTGTTTACAATTGTAAACTAATAATCAAATATGAAATATCACTGAATACAACATTACAAAGTGGGTTAAATAAGTTAATTTACATTTGCTGGTCATTTAGAATTTTTGTGTTTTATGTCAAAGGCAAATTTCATGATTTGAAGTGGTTTCTTCATTGTTGTTATAACATTGATTAACTATAAATTTTCTGAATTTTATTGCTGATATAAATTGTCATAGATTTGAAATTGGCTTAACTCATATTTGCACTCAAAACCTGACATTGATCTTATTAATTGGCATAATATCTTGTGTTAATAATCATTGGTGGATAATTTGGTTACTTGAAATTTACACTTGCATCTCTTAGCAATTATCTTGTTTAAGATTGTCTCACAACATTGTTAAGTATTCTTGCATTAAGACAAATTTCACGTAAGTACTTAAGATCTTAACTCAAGATAATCTCATCTATAAGCTCTTGCATAATAATACTATATTTAGATTGCATTAATAATTTACCTCTTAGCATAAACTAGTTTGATAGATATATAAGGAAACCCTTCTCACTTATCTTGAGGGTCCTCAACAACTCTTCGGTAGTTAACACGGTGACCTTGCAATCGTCAAAGCCATAGTCTCTGCAACACTGGAGGAATCAGGTGATAGAAGCACAACAAAAAGTATCGTTAATCAGGCCCTAGCCTGCTTCTTATTGGCCTCCTTCCCATAATCTACATTGGAGCCCAACTTCAAATAGTTAAAGCGAAGGTTACATTTATATTAGGCATTTAATTAAAAATAACCAAGATCACTACATCACACATAAGTCATAGGTTTGCATATCATTCAGGTTAGTCAATCACCTTAAGTAGTGGGTGTCCATCAAGTGAATTGGTTCCAATTTATTATAAGTAAGAATCTGTGACTCCATTAAGGCACTGGACTCATACTTTAAAATCTAATCTAATTTACAATTTTGTTCGAATTTAACCAATTGGATAGGCCACTCATTTGTGTCTCCAAAATAAGTTGGTTTCCAACCTGTTTTCCTTCATCTCATTCCATAGGGACTACCCCCCATATCTTGTTGTTGGGAGACAACTAGAATGGAGTAGGCAGATATGAGAGTGACAATCCCTGTCCTGAGCATTATCGCGGTGCCTATACAACCTGGGTGACAACATTTTTTGGTGTCATTGCCGGGGATGATTTTGTCTTGTTGTCGGGGTTAACGACATTATCCGTTTTATTCTCTCATTTTTCCATTTAGCCCGTCAAAAGCCACCAATTTTTTTGGCACCTATCTCTCATCATTTTTCATCTTCTCATCACCTTATCCTTTTTTCTCTCATTCATCCTCTCATCTTGTTCATTCTCACATTTAGCATCTGGACATTTAGGTTGGTTCCTTGTATGTGTGGCGACTCCACTTACTCATCCATTCACAAGAACATACTTTAGAAGGAATTTTGGTAACTTGGTTAACCCTTCTCCTGATTTTTGTCACTCATTGCTTTATCAAGATATCAATTTCCTAGAGTGCAGAAAAGCAGTGAAGCTTGAAGCCTTTTCCTAAACCACAAAAGCTCTCAAAGCTTGGTCATACCCTCTCCATTTCATAGTGCTTGTGATAAGATTTCCAACAGTAGGTGGAAGTCCAAAAATGGACTCCTCGATAAAAAAATTAGAGCAGATTGAAGCTTCCCCTTTGAAAGATAGAAAACAAGGGGAAAAGGCTACGGGTTAGGCTCATCGCGAATCGTAATCGGGGCTTTTCTAAAGGAGTAATCAGAGTAGACAATGAAATCAGCGATCAACCAATCGTTGATATCGCAAATCGACTATCATCGGGTCCAAGGAATGACATATCGGCTTATCGGTGGTGGGTAGGTCCCACATATCTCAATCGCAGTAGTCCCGCAGAGCCGCGATATCAGCAAATCGGTGATCGGTGGGCCCAACGAACCATCCTTTAGGAATTGCGGGGGAAATACGCTGATAGTGTTAAAGTGTTGGGGAGCACAATGGCCGATTTACAAAGGAAATTAATGAAAAAACATGAGGCAAGCATGAATTTTCTCTCTCCTCCGATAGGTCACGTGGCAGAATACTATTGGTCCCGATCAACTGACGTGGCAGGTGACATTAGTATGACATGGCAGTATGGAAGGACACATGGTATGCTAATTTGGCACTTTTAGGGGTCCTATGGGGGCATTTTTGGGTGACACATGTCACCATTCAGGAAGTGCCACGTGGCACTGATGATGTCAACAATCCCGCAAATCAGCGATTGCATAGGAAAAAATTTCTCCTCCTCCGAAATCCCTTCTAGCTTGTGATTGAGATATGAGGGACCCGGATGCGATTTTTTATACATTGGATTTAAAGGCTCATTGGGTCCACCCCTTTTTCAAAAGTCGCATGCTCATTCAACACCCCTCCCCTAGATGCGATACTTTATGCGATGCATTCTTTAGACTGCCATGTCCGTACAATCGGCTGGCTCTAGGAAATATCATAAGAGGGCCCTCTTCTATGTTGCGATTGTGATACCCCAGGTGGGCCCAGCCTCGCAGATCGACGATCACAATGTTCAAGGGGAGATATAATAGGCGAGCATCATAAGACGCCGATATGTGGGATTTTATATAACAAAGGAAAAATCTCACTAGACAGGAGTCTAAAGGCCTTAGCACCCAAGGGATAAGCACCTAGTTCAAGCCCTTATCACATGAAGGAAACATAGAGGGGGGCTAAACCAAAGGGGGGGCCAAGGAACACCAGAACCTGCCATTCTGCAACACTGTTAAGAGTTAAACTCCCGTTGCCATAAGGCCTCGAGTGCATGGTAGAGAGTTTTAAAGGTGGATGGGTCGACAGTTGTGGTATTGAATGAAAGCATGGGGCAATGGCACAGTGAGATGGGTAATCCTGTAGAAACCCCTGCAGCAAGAAACCAAGGACTACATAGGCCGCATAAATGGATTTGACGACTTCATTGCACAACTACTGTGAGTAAATTACAGTATGGGAGGCTCAGGAATAATTAATGGCTCGGCATGGAGCTCCACTATGATACCCAAAAAAGGATTGCTTGGACACCCTCCACTCCTACTCTGCGATAGGCATTCACAACCCACCCATTCCCTACTTTAGAGAATGAGCTATTGAGGAAGTTAAGGCGTAAGTGATAGGAAATGATCGAACAGTAGGAGAAGCACATCACAACTAAGACATGGCTTGACTAGAGGCCATTCACAGGAACAATAGAGAGGACACTTCCTCCATCATCCTCCCATTTTCCTCTTTCTTTTCATTATTATGTAATTTTCATGTATTTCCAAGAAGGGATCAAATCCTGATTGTAATCATTTTGCATAGCAGAGCCCTGCACGCTAAGACAACTAGTCTAGCAGAGAGCTGGATACTTTGGTGAAGATATTTTGTAATTGTAACCCAAGCTCCTCCTCTTCTTATAAATAAGGGGAAGAAACACTTAGAAAAGGTTTCGGAATTCCACACCTACGGGTCAGGACTTCTGCGATTCCTCTTTGGTTCTACTTGCTTGTCCATGAGGGACTTGAATGATGTCTTGGATGAATGTAAATGGACTAGTATGTCGGACTCATATTGGATTAATGAAACTCCTTGGTGATTCCAAGCTAATCAACGTGCAGTATGTTTTCCCTTCTATAATCTCATTTCATAATATGTTTTTTCTTCTTTGAAATAGTGTAGTGCAATTTTCAGTTTCTCCCCGATTCATGGATTTATCTAGGCTACTAAATAAGCGAACAATACCTATGCATGAGACAGATTTACTTGTGTTAGCCTATAACCTACAATAACTATGTACAAGATAGATTTACTTGTGTTATTTGATTAACCTATAGTACTTGTGTGAGCCTAGATTTACTTTTGTTGTTTAGTGCTAATGGTACCCATGGTATATCCAGAATGAAACCTAAATAAGAACTCTGTTGTTTCTATCTTTCCACCTTCTCTCTCTTCCATATTTCTGTTGGAACATTTTTGCTTAGGATTCTATCATGTTTACAACCCTCTACATCGAATTCCATCCTTCCTTTGCTTCTCTTCACTTTACTACAACTTCAATATAAAGTTGTCTGTTGTTGTGCGTTGGCCACTAGATCTAGACATTTCTCTTTGAGGTAGGCCCGATTTACCCCCTAAGCATTTGAATTCATATATCAACTTGAGTTTACTTAGATGACAGACTATTGAACCAGGCCCCCTTTCTTGTCTTTTAATTACGTGATAATTGGAGTGCGGCAAAAACCTCACTCATAATCTTCCATGCATTCCTCTATGTAAGATGTCCTAGGCACTGGTCTACAGTCAACCTAGAGACTGTCTCTAGGAGGCTTTCTAGGTCCCCTCAAGCACTCGTGCTACAGGTGCTAGAAAAAGCCACAACACCGATCCTTAACAGGTTCTAAGTGCTTCGTTAAACAAGTTACACTCTAGAGATCATTTAAATGTTCTCAGACAAGAAGCTCTCCTTGACCTCCATTTTCTTTTCATCAGTCCTCCAAATCAAGACATCATTGGCACTTCTATGGGCCTTGCAACTTCACCAAATATCTAGTGCTATCCGCATGATATACCAAATGAATCAACTATGAACATATTACCGATTTTTGAAGGAAATAATTCTATCAGTGTTGAAGAGCATATAAATAAATTTGATTTGTTCCTCCATAGATATTCTCATTCTACATACTATAATCATGAAGATGTTAGGATGAAACTATTTGTCTTATCTTTAGAAAGTATTGCAATTGATTGGTTCCGAGACAAAGATGACAATTATTTTGATTCTCTTAGAACCCTCCTTAATACCTTCAAAGACAAATATCAGGATAAGAGGGAAGGAAATTTCTTAGTAAAGGAATTCAAGACCATTAAGAAGAAAGAAAATGAAACGATGGTAGAGTTTAACCAGGTTCAACAAATTACTAAGGGACATGAATCAAGATTACAAGCCTCTTGACAAAAGAATCTTGGAAACATATCTTGAGGCTTACCATGTACAAGTTTAATATGAGATAAGACATGTTCATCCTATCACTTTAGCTGCTTCAAAGAACACAACTAAAGAATTATAAAAGGATAAGAAGGCTTCAGGTAAATATGATATCCACGTTATGAAACAGTTCCAGTCAAAATCAAAGAGGATTTAGAAGTAGTCAAAGAATTAACCAAACTAGTTAGGGATATAGAAATTAAACATGCCAAGTAGATAAATGACATGCATAATCATTTAATAAAGATGGAAAGGAATACTAGGATGCAAATACAAAGTATGCCTCCCTAAAACAATAATGATAACATAGGTAACAATAACAATCAGTGGCCAAAAAGGAATTCCTCAAACGATCAAATTCCTCGTACACCACTTGAGTCTACCAACATAGTTGATGAGTATATTCCTTTTTGCAGACCTTGTGACAATTGTCATGAAAAAGGTACATATGCCTTTGCTAAAAGGATCTTAGAAGAAAGTAGAAATCACCAAAATAATAATGCAAGTCAAGGCAATCAAGTGAAAGCCCATGTGCCAATATGATTTCTTCAACCCTTGCAATAGACACCTTCGATGATGGGAAGGTTAGAGCGAGTGGGGTAATCATTAACCTCGAAGAAAAAATAGAAGTAAAGTATGCATGGGGTCTTGGCATTACGACCAATAATCAGGCGGAATCCCTTTCACTCTAGCAAAGATTGAAAATAAGTTTGGATATTGGTATCAAAACTTTGTATATAGTTGGCAATTCCATGACGATCATCTAAAAATGTATTAGTCTTCTTGAGACTATCACTCCCCTAGAAGATGAAACCTCCTCAATCATGGTAAGGATTACATATTTGTTAAAAAAAATTTGAAAATTTTCATCTATTCCACGTATTGTATGCCAATTACCATCTAGAAGATGGTCAAGCCAATGCGGGGGTGTTATTAGAATAAGGTCAAATTTGCATAAACCAACATAATTCTTCATGTCACATCCCTTGAATGGATGCATCAGGACGACATTGTATTGTGGTGGTACGGGTCGTAGAGTATTAAGATGGTAGTTAAGAAGGCCATCTCCCCGAGGTGCCTATGCAAGATGGTAGTTAAGAAGGCCAACTCTCTAAGGTACCTTCATAGTGTCTTGGTTGCAGGGTCAGTAGGTGGTGAGTTAAGGCAAAAGTATGGTGCTGCTAGAAGGAAATAATGTACACAAATAGGTGGGTGTTGAGGCATTGGTTACTCACCAAAATTTGTAATATAACTACTTCTCCTGGGGATGAAGGAAGCATCATATTACGATCCTGGTTTTTGGTGGTGGAAAATATGGAAGGAATAGGCATTGAAAATACTCTGCATTGTCACGCATTTATGAAGGACAAGATCGGGAGGAATGTTGGGAGTGATCAGGCTGTTATACATTACAGTTGGCTTTGGCAAGTTAATCAAAAGATTTTCATTGTTCAGAGTGTATAGCTACAAAGATGTCCTCTACACAAAATGGTAGTGGGGGAGGTTCAGGGCTTGGTAGCTTGGGGTCTGGTCATGGCACGAGGCATTGAAGTGTTGAGAATCTGGTGGAGAGCTCCTGTAAACAAGTAGTAAAGGATATTGTCAAGGAACTAAATGAAAATATGGTTGTTATTTATGCCCAATTATCTGCTTTGGGAAAATTATTGGAATTAATGTAGAAGACCATGGAAGACCTGCACATAGATGTGTTGAGGGTTCAGCAGAAGCTCGAAAACATCGAAATTAAGGTGGAAACAACAATGGTGGGGAGCTTAAAGGAAGTTTTCGGGGTTGGGGATCCAACGACCATCATTGCTACTAATGCCGAGGTTGTTGCTGCTATGCAAGTTTTGGAAGAAGAAGATATTGATGCGGAGAAACTAACCACTTTTATGGACGATCCTACGGGTGAAGAAGCTAAGCCTGGTAGCAACTGGTTGAATTTGTCTTATTTACATATATGCAATATCTATTTATAGAATATAGTGGTGTTTTTTGGAGAATATATAGTTATAGTTTTTCCATAAGAATATATGTAAATAATAGTGGTAGCGCGGAGGTTCCTATCCAATGTAATTTGATGGAAGTTGCAGAAAGAACAATTCTGAATTTTTTAAGGGACTTGGCCCATTTCCAGTCAATATAATGAAAATGTTACCTGTTTCTTTAAAAAAATAAAAATAAACACCTTTGATGAAGAAAAGGATCCCATTACTCAAGCATATGGTGATAAACCGACTTAGGAACAAGTCCTAGAACTTGCAAAAAGCAAGGGCTACACATATCAAAGGAATGGTAAAGGTCAACGTTAGAACAGGTAGGTTCCTGACAAAAGATACAAATCTGGTTTGAACTTGGATTAGACCACATGGATAAGTAATATTAAGATGTTTGTGCCTGTACTTGAACTTTTAAAGATTCCATCTCAAAGGGCATCTTTCTTTAGGGCTTTGGGTATTCTTCAACAAAAGGATGACGAAACTAATCATCAAGACGAAGAAATTAAGTGAAAAGACATTAACTGTTATATGACTAATGAAAACCATGAGCTGTTCTTTCTTACTTTGGACATAAATGACAGATTTCTTCATAATTGCATGCTAGACTCTGGTGCATCTAAGAATGTTATGACCAAGAAATTCATGGAACAATTAAACTTGAGAATTTCCAGACCATATCATAACATTTTTTCAATGGACTCTAGAAAGGTTGAAGTCCTTGGTGTGGTTAAATATTTGTAGGTTGCCTTAACAGAGTATCCGTACAAAATCATCACCATGGATATAACAGTCATTGATGTGCCATAAGTATGGGGAATTCTTTTCTCTCGACAATTTGCAACTGATTTAGGTGGATGCATTCAGATGAATTTATCTTATGCCACTATTCTAGTAGTAGCATGTGGCATGGTCAAGTTGTACAAAGAAGTAGAAAGAAGATACCACGTGGAAGTTCCAAAGAAGTTGAAAAATGGTGAACAGGTTGTGCCACAAGAGCATCTGCTTCACTTTGAGTCAAAGATATGTCACTTTTTCCACCACCCATCCCCTTCTCCAAGCATAAAAAGGAGAAATTTTCAGACTGACAAAGATATGCAGTGCAGTGATGAGTAGTCACAACAACCTAAGAGGGTCAAACTTCAGCAAGGGACATCTGAAAAGCAGCCTAGTGATCTACTAGTCAACGGAAATATGCCGGAGATTTTTCCTCAGCAATGACATTTGATGCCATGGGTATCATTTTTTCTAGTATCTCTAACCCTATTACCATTTTATTTCATGTCGTTAGATAGTTTTATATTATGTCTTTTATATTTTAGTTTGTTAGAGTAGATTTTCTATTCCAATGGTATTTTCTATATATGCATGATGATTTTGATGTTGAATGGATATCTATTTGATGGACTTTTGTTTCCTTGGATGCAAGATTCTGGGATTCTCAAGTTACTTCTTGGAAGCAACATGTCCCCATATGGACAGATGTTGCACTCAAATTGTCAAAGTTCCAAGGAAGCGGAAGTACCAACTTTTTTCAACAAGGATCGGATCACATATCAATAGTTTATGTGTCATGGTCATCCCATTCTGCAAGTTATATATTGTAAATGATCGTAGTAGACCTATAGTGTATGTAACAACCTAGGCAAGCCTATAATTTGATGACGAATTCCATCCTAGGAGGTTTTTTAACCTCGCTGATTACGTGTGTTTTTCGACATGCCTAATTAGAGGAGTTTTTCCCTCCAGTTTAAACCCCAAAGCTAGGGTGAAATTTATTGTCGGATTATTAGGTGAGTCCTAATGTTTTAGTTGGGTTTGATGTAAAAGTGGTTTGGGAATAATTTAAGCTAATTGACTTAATTATTTTATTACAAATCACTTGGTTTACTAGATCATATTGTGTCGTAGATGAGTTATGTATCTTGAGGGTCTAAGACGAATGTGTATTCCCTCTTTGAGTCTTGTAAATGAAAAATCATATGTATTTTTTCCCGTGGAAAAAGTCATAATTTTATTCATATGAAAAAATTACATTTTGTAGATGCTTGAAGCATATACAGATGGCTGTTCTTGTAATACCAGGAAACAAAAGATTACAAAAAAAGAGAAAAAAATAAATTCCAACTAGCCTATACTTTTCTACCCTTCTTCTTCTCCACTCTTCACCAACCTCCAGAGTTGGGAGTGGGTCCAATAATAGCTAGTTGGTTTTCCATTATGTTCATTGGATGTTCTTTGTCAGATTTGGATCCTTTGGATCTATGAGTTCATTTGATGCCACTTACTTCTAGTTGAGGTTCTTGTCATTGTTTCGTATTGTATGGCTCCAACTGAGTGTCTGGGGCATTCTTTTCCTGTGTATATTTCTATCCCTTTTGTGTGTCAGGTTTTGATTGGTTCCGTGTAGGTTCTGTCTTCATGTCCTCTTCTTCCAGTGGGTTGGTATGCTGCCACTCTTTGGGCTTTTTTTATTGTTTCTTATTCCCTTTGGGGTCTTTTCTGTCCAGTGGGAAGGGATATTGGAGATGCCTTGTTTGCATGCACCTGTGGCATCTAAATGTTGTATTCTCATAGTCCAGCAGTTGTTTCCATAGAGAATTATTGAAGTTTAATGTGATGTGATTAGGTAGCCCCTGACTCAGGTCCACTTCTACACATATTCTCGCAAATGTGAAAATTCCCCTGATAGCTCTATCTTCATCCATTTTTAGGAATTTCCCCAAGTAATTCTCAATGGCTATTAAAACTTTGTGATGCCAAAAATGTAGAGGGAGGTTATGAAGCCTAACCCAAACAGGAATTGTTGAAACTTTCATAGTATTGGCATCAAAATTAGGAAACCAGGAGGTGGCGAAGAGGCCAACATTGCCCCAAAACCAGGACCCCTGATTGATAATGCTATCATGTTCAAAAAATCATATGTATTAGAGGGTTGGAAAAATAATTAATCCCCTCATGTGTAAATTAATTAATTCTTCTGGCAACATAAAATTAAATCTTAGGCCACAAAATTAATCAATTAGAGTCAAATTAAATTGTCTTAGGAAAATAAATTCTCTAAATGGAAAAATATGTGGGTCAGGAAGAATCAATTTTTAAAGGTCCTCTACCAAGGAAATATTGTATATTTTAAGAAAATTTGGATGCTTAGACATTGGTGGTTAAGTCAAAGTAATTTGTTTGAGGAAATTAGCTCAAAATAATTAATTTTGAGCTAATTAAAATGGAATTATATGACAAATTCAAAAAATTCCTCAAAAATAAAAAATCAAGGGCCAAGATTAAAAGATCTTGAAGTGTTTGTCAACGACCAAAATTATTTTGACAATGATAAAAAAAACTAACCATTATTTTTCCATTTGGAGGATTTATCTATAAATTATAGAGCTAGTTGAGTCTTTAGTAATCTTGATCTCTGACTAGAATTCTTGTTGAAGCATTTTGTAAACTATTGTCCCAATGGGAACTATTTTTTCTACTATAATAAAATACTTTGGGATGGAAATCGAAGTGTTATTGTTCGTTGATCTGTGGTATCTATTGGTTCGGGCTTCCTATGTGGTGTTTTATATTATTATTTTGAGATAATACATAGTGTGTGTAGGTACTCAATCCTTGGTCTCCAAGTTCATAGTTTGTGGGAAAGAGTTACTTTGCTTAGATCTCTAGTTTTTATCTGGTGGATTGAATATTCATTAGGGCTATAGTGAGCATTAGTTTTTCTGAAGAATTTTACCCATTTTTTCAAGGAAAAAATATCATAAAAATTGTTTGCTCAAAATCTATTTGAAAATCCATGGATATTTTGTAGATTAATTTTGTAAATTATTTTTCTAACTTGGGTTGGGTTTTTTAGATTCATTTCATATATATTTGAGGTTTGGTTGTTGTAAATATTATTTTTGTAGGTTAGATCAAGGAGTTAAGTGGAAGAAGAATTAAATCTAGGCCTTTGAGGGTAAGATCTAGTCTCTTCAATTTTTTTGCAAAGTTTCCACAAAACAATTTTTAGAAAATCAAAGTGATGAAGCATAATTTTTTTTTTGGAGCAAGGGTTTCAAGCTTTTCAGGGATTCTCGCTCTGGTTCTGCCTTCCTAGGCCTCAACATCAGCCTTTCTCCCTCTGGCATCTTCGTTTCTAGCCCTCCCAGGGCTAGTCGTGACCTTTAGGGGTTGTGGCTTCCCTTCTTTACCTTAGTCGCAGGCACAAAGGGCCTTGCGGCCTCCTCTTTGACCCTCCTAGGCATGTCTTAGGCCTTCCCTCCTCTCCTCCTCTCAGCCTCCCCTCTCTCGGGATCCTTCCCTCTCTGCCCTCCTCCCTCCTTGACCATCTTCTCCCTCTCTCCCTAAGCCACAACCCTCTAAGGGCTTACGACTCCCTTTCCTTGGCCTTTAGGCCATAGGCCATAGGCCTTTGAGCTCTTCCTAGGTCTCTAAACCCTCTTCATCCCCAAAACTAGCCTCATTGGGCATAGCATTGCCTCTTTGAGGCCTTATTCTTCATCCTTGGGCTTCGATCTATCATCCTAGCCCTTTTATCCCTACAAAATTGCCTCCCTTAGCCTTATTTTCCATTTTCTTGGCCTCTTTTGCCCCAAATTGATCTGAAACCCTAACATGAAGTTTTAAGGCTAAATACTTGGCGGTTTTGTAGGCTTAAGGTCTCAAAATTCATATTTTTTAAGCGGCAACATGATCCTAAATTTTCAACAAATTTCAACCATGGGATCTTCAAAGCCTTGGGCCCAGGGTTTGACCTCTAAACCCTTATTTTGCTTCAGTTTTATTACAACAGTCAAATCATTAATATCTAAGCCCTAAAATCACATTTTAATTGGTCAAAATCAATTAGAATTACAAAATCTAAATTTTCACAAGTTTTGGCCACTTATGTATCTCTAATTTGACCTAGATCTAATTTTTTAGCTTGCTCAAATTTACTGCCTAAATGTGAAACTCAAGTCTGAAATATTTCTTATGCATATATTTAATAAGGATCGAAAAAATTTAATTTTTAGTTTCCGGCAAGTTTTTACTATTTTTAGGCATTTTGGGCATAATCTCTAGTATTTTTAGCTTGTTGATCTTTGACAAATTTACTCCTATAATAAATTTATTAGTTCTGAAATTCCTAAATCACACTTCCTAAAAGCTCCAAAAAATGAAAATTTTGAGTTCTGGTGCATTTTTTACTATTTTTGGGCATATTGACGATTTATTTTTGACAGTTTTACCTTGTTGATCTGTGATTGTTTACTGTTGCAAACTAACAATCAGATCTTAAATATCACTGAATACATCATTTCAAAGTGGGATAAATAAGTTACATTTATTGGTCATTGAGAATTTTTGTGTTTTATGTTTAAGGCAAATTTCATGATTTGAAGTGCTTTCCTCACTGTTGTTATAACGTTGATTAAGTCTGAATTTTCTGAATTTTTATTGCTGATATAAATTGTCATAGATATGAAATTAGTTTATCTCATATTTTCACTCATAACCTGACATTAATCTTATTAATTGGCATGATCTCTTGTGTTAATAATCATTGGTTGATAAGTTGGTTACTTAAAATTTACACTTGTATCTCTGAGCAATTATCTTGTTTAAGATTGTCTCATGACATTGTTAAGTACTCTTGCATTAAGACAAATTTCACATAAATACTTAAGTAACTTAAGAAATATTAACTCAAGATAATCTCACCCAAAATATCCTGCATAAGCATACTAGATTTATATTGCATTAATAATTTACCTCCTAGCATAAGCTAGATTGATAGAGATATAGGGCAATCCTTTTCACTTAGCGTGAGGGGCCTCAATAACTCTTCAGTGGTTAACACAGTGACCTTGTAGTTATCAAAGCCATAGTCTCTGTCGCATCGGAGACATCGGGTGATAGGAGCACAATAGAAGGTATCATTAATTAGGCCCCAGCATGCTTCTTATTGGCCTCCTTCCCCAAAACTACTTTGGAGTCCAATGTAATATCTAAAACTAAAAATTTTACAACTTCTCAAAAATTTTAACTTAACAAGTGCTCCATATAAAATTCCATTCATCAATAGAACATTGCCATGTAAAATTCAACAACATAGAGCAATAAAATAACAACATGATGGAACAAAAATAATCTCAACTTTATTTATAATCTATATAAACGAGGTGTTTTACATGCTAAAGCAACTGCTATAGCTGAGAGATAGAATTGGCCTCAAGAATTTGCTCAAAGTAGCGATGACCCTCCACCAAAACTGGACTGAACTGCCACTACTGTGCTCTCATGTGAATTCTGGATGAATTCACCAAGGGGAGATGGGTACTCATCCAATCTCACTAAATCACCCGAGGGTTTCCATCCTTAGGCTACAATGTAGTAGAGCACTGAGTTCTCAAACCTCTCGTGAAGAAGAAAGATCAAATCCAAGATGTTCTCTAATAGCCTCCTCTTCTTTTTATAGATATGATGGACCCCTCTACAAACTCCTATTTTATTATTATTTTAATAACTGAGCACATTTCCCTTAATTAGAATATTCTTTTTAATGTGGGAAAATGGTAAATTGGACACCATGCCTCCACAAGCCACTGAAAATCACTTCTAACCATCCCATCCTATAGATCTTCTCGTTCTAGTTCCAATGAGCTATTACACTAAAGTGTTTTGCCAAGTATTCCTCCCGAAATGATCATAAGCGTAATTAATTGAGCCAGACCCATTAATGACTTAGTTTCTTGAAAGTGTTCGGGATCCAACAGAACGAAAGGAAAACTATGCAGATAATGGAATATACCAAGTGAATTCCATCAGACCTCATAAAAACTCCTCAAAACCCCATGAAAACACTTCTAGAAGCCCCTAGGCCTGTTGATGAAGTGAACCTGCACCTGTGACCTGTCTACCGCAGCCTTGAAAGTCCATCCTAAACATGTCATGAGGAACATCGGAAAAATGAACATTACAAGTCCTTCTGCCCCATGATTTCTTTCCCTCAAGCTATCCAAACCTGTGGACTAGTCTGCTGGCCAAACGCAGCTGAGACCCCATGCATACTATGCATATCATCCTAAAAAGGCTCACTATGCATACTATGCATATCATCCTTCTCAGCTGACTCAAGCTCCACCATATGCTACTCATGCTAAATCATCACGGGTGACTTATCATCCTGAATGTTTCCCATAGAGTCCACTAATTGCTCACCATACACACCCTAATAGAAATATGGTATGTTGTCAGCGACTCCATATGACTGCTCATGCTAACCAGAGGCATTCCACCTATGACCCCATGGAATCATCCAAAGAAGAGTCCACATCCTGAAATACAAAAGAAATATCCTCATGTTCTACCTCTTCCATCTCCTATGCATCTTCCAAGCATGAGTGGTCAGGTCCCCAAGGTTCCTTGCAAATGAAGCAAAGACCCTTGCTCCTCAACTCATTCCTACTACATGGTTGGTCACTATAAATCCACTGCAACTCCTCCTGAGTCAATCGTCACCTGAATAGTCCAATGTTCTGTTCAACTAACCTTTCAACTAGTTCATAAGCAGCAGGTGAAGCTAATTGTTCCTCCCTCCAAATGGCCAACAACTTAGACTGCAACCTCTTGCAAATGGCATCATGACCTCCCATACATGAGGACAAAATGGACTTTATGCGTGTTATGATTGTATCAAGATGATGTTTCCTAATGCTGAAGAAGCATTGAAACATCTGCAGGATCAAATCGTCACACTCCAGGTCAAACACGAGGTCATAAGATCTAACCAAGGCCATGGCTTTTAGAATCTCAAGCTTCTTCCCAAAAGTAGGACCCTCACTGTTATCCAAATCCTGAAAGGGATCTACTATCAGACCTCCTCATTATGTCATCACTGTAAGGAGGTATAGGTGTGGTCAACATTATGATACTAATGAGACAGGAAGCAACTGGAACTTTGACTCCTAGAAAACGGTGCTCCAAATACTTGGGCTGTACTAAGGCAAGCATGGTTGGTTTCAGAGCCCAAATCAAGTTCCTCCCATCTGACTGATCCACCTTGGAAAGGAGTGAAGCAAGTTCTTCTAGTTTGAGAAAGGATTTTACTGAAAACCTGATGGATTTAAAATTTGTCCCAAGTGTGAAGAGTTTGCATCTCATCTCATGTCCTTCCTGCAAATCATTTAGTTGTTCTTGCCGTAGCATAGAAAGTATTCCCTTGGAAATAGTTCCATTGTTGCTGCTAGTTTACTGAGGGAGTTTATGAAGGGTTTATCCATGTTTCTAGTTCAATAATTACAAGGACATCAAACTATTTTGACACTCTCCTAACTTACAACACAACCATGCAAGGATGATGGGTAATCTTGGCAGCTCAAGATTTGACTAGGATAGCACAACTATGATATTACAGTGATATAACCAGTTATCTCAGCAATTAGACCTCTCATGACAATAACCTACCAAACATTGACTTCTAAAGGATTCAATCACAATAAAAATGGATATCACAGGACATGGCCTCTCTCTCATCATAAAGCTACAATAATTGGCAATAGATTGGCCTTCACAGCAATTGTGCTGAGCTTTCCATCAAATCTCACTCTCAACGAATTATACGGGACCAGTTGAAAACTTTTAGATTTCCATTACAAAATGATCAACCAGCAATGCACTGTATAACAATAGATTGAACGCCCCTCACTAATGAGAACGACCCAGAGTTCATTATAGCCATGATCCTATAATCATAGAGTCATAGAAATTAATGTTACAGGGCACATAAATTATATTTGAACCTGATAAATTTGGTGACAGTTTGGCTTGCTCACGCTCTCATTGCACATGTATAAGGATACAAAACTTCAATCGACCTCTAGATCACATCCATAATTCAACGCACTCTGTTGATGAAAGGGTAGAATTCACCGTTGTTGTTGTCCTTCAAATTTCTCATCGCCAATATGTAATTTATTTTAGCAACTATCTGGCAGCCATAGGGACTCACAACACACCAAATTTCATTTTTGTGCATCCAAATCGCAGTGTTCTTTTCATCTAATGGTGCATGAAAAAATTGTCTCCTCTGTCACCACCGTCTAATGCTACCGCCAACAAATTAAATGATCCAGTCCACGGTTCCATTGGTTATGGTCTACGACCTCAATTTAGCTTCACAAAAAGGGGGTCATTTTATTTTTGTCGTTTTTCCCTCAATGTATGCGGACTACTGAGAATACAATTCGTTGCCCTCTATAATTAATCAGCCCAGCCAGATAAAATTCGTCCACCATGAGAAGGAGAAGCTGAACAATTGCATAAGGGGAAGCGTTTTTCTAATGCCCAACAATTTGATAAAGTCAGTGTCTGTTAGATATGTTCTACGCACAAATTAGATTTCTGTGGTTGTCAAGAATGTGGCGCTATAAACTTTATCTCCCCACTAGTCTATCGAACTTTCAGCTACAGGTGCATACTTAAATCGCTTTGCACAGATGGCCCAGCAATAGGCCCCTTGATTCAACTCGGCTCCGTTGGCTGTCGAGGGATTTGGCCGGATCCTACCCAGGTTAAGTCTCCAGGGCAATAAAAGTCTAGACGGAACTGGCAAATGCAACCCGACTAGGGAATATTCTGATCTTGCTCCATATTATAGTCTTCATGTGGCCCAGCTCAGCGATGAAATTATGTGATCTTTTTGCGAGGGATTCGTGCGCATAGGTGGATTTCTTGTCGGCGGCTTTTCGACACGGGATTTACCCATGAACTTACTATTTCACCAGATAAGAAACTTGACTGTGATTGTGAATTCCCTTTGCCTATCTACTACTGATTACGCCAACACTTTGGCCGCTCTCTGATCTATTACGCGGCCTCGGTCAAGGAAAGTCGGTGGTTTACGTATAGTCCCCCGATGATTCTCGCGGCTCAAATAATCATTCCAGAAGGTTGACTATCAGCTCCCAACCAATTCAACTTGGCTTTTATTCAGCGATGGCAATGGAGTAATGGCAGTTATTTCGGCACACTGAACAATTGCATGAGCGGCTCAGCTTTTGGTCTTTTCACAACGAATAACTTGGTTTAAGAATGTGATCCCATTGGAGTAGTCTAACTAGTCAGAGGAATTGCATGGATGGTTAACAGTGACCTGAATTCGATAAAAAAATTTCAAAAAATCTTGTAGAATAAGTGTTTGAATCGTATTTTTGATGGTGGAAATGGATTCAACACCATCAAAATCGTCTAAGACACCTAAAACTTTGAAGTTTAACAACTGTAAATTAGATTTACAAAAATCTTTGCCGAATTTTCTCTAAATATGACCGAAATTTCCATAACTTTCTAGGCAACTCATCCACTTTGTTAGACTATGCGGATCCCATCGACCTACTTAAAAGTGACGTAATTTTTACACCAATAATCTCCCACGTGCAGTGGGATCTTTGCACAAACCAATGTCAATCCAAACACTTGAACAATATGTAAATGTAATTGACACCCTCCATGCACAAACCAATGTCAATCCACTGACACTCAAACAATATGCAAATGTAATTGACACCCTCCATGCTGGCACGAAAAGTCAACAAAGAAAATTTTACAACTCAAAATTTTAATTCAACAAGTGCTCCATATTATTTTTCATTCATTAATAGAACATTGTCATGTAAAATTCAACAACATGCAACAACAAAATAACAACATGATGGAAAAGAAATAATCTCAGTGTTATTTATAATGTATATAAACTGTGGGTTTTACATGCTAAATCAACTGCTATAGTTGAGAGATAGAACTGGCCTCAAGAATGTACTCAATGTCGCATTGACCCTTCACCAACACTGGACTGAACTGCCATTGTTATGCTCTCATCTGAATTTTGGATGAATTCACCAAGTGGAGATGGGCACTCACCCAATCTTACTAAATCACTCTAGGGTTTCCGTCCTAGGGCTACAATGAAGTAGATAAATGAGTTCTCAAACCTCTCATGAAGAAGAAAGATCAAATCCAAGATGTCCTCTAATGGCCTCCTCCTCCTCATTTTATAGATCTCATGGAACCCTCTAGAATCTCCTATTTTATTATTATTTTAATCATTGAGTACATCTCCCTTAATTAAAATATTCTTTTTGATGTGGGAAAATGGTAAATTGGTCACCATGCCTTCTCAAGCCACCGAAAATCACTTCTATCCATTCCATCTTCTATATCTTCTCGTTCCGGTTTCAACGAGCTATTACACTAAGGTGTTTTGTCAAGTATTACTCCTCAAATGGCACTGTAAGCGTAATTAATTGAGTTAGACCCATTAATGACTTAGTTTTTTGAAATTTGTCTGAATGCAACAAAACGAAAGGTAAACTGTGTGGATGATGAAATATACCAAGTGACTGCCATTGGACCTCATAAAAACTCCTCAAAACCCCATGAAAACACCTCCAGAATCCCCTGGACCCGCTGATGAAGTGAACCTCCACCTATGGCCTATATGCCCCAACCTTGAAATTCGATCCTAACCATGTCTTGAGGAACACCAGAAAAATGAACATTGCACCCAACTTCAAAATAGTTAAATGGAAGGTTACATTTAGATTAAGCATTTACCTAAAAATAATCATGATCTTTACATCACACATAGTTCATAGGTTTGCATATGATTTAGGTTAGTCAATCATCTTAAGCAACGAGTGTCCATCCAGTCATTTGGTTCCAATTTATTATAAGAAAGAATATGTGACTCCATTAAGGCACCGGTCTCATATTTTAAAATCTAATCTAATTTATAATATTGCTCGAATTTAACCAATTGGCTAGGTCACTCATTCGTGTCTCCCAAACAAGTTGGTTTCCAACTTGTTTTTCTTCATCTCATTCCACATGAACTACCCCACATAGCCCATTGTTGGGAGACAACTAGAACGAAGTGGGTGGGGATCACAGTGACAATCCCCATCTTGAGCATTATCGCATACAACCCGTGTCTATACAACCTGTGCCTATACAACCCGAGCGACCATTGCTAGAAGATGTTTTCCATTAACTCTATAGAGTCCTTCAACTTTAGATCCCAATGCAAACACATTTCTCAATTGGGATTCCTTCGGCCAGTAGAGGACATTTCCATTAATGAATGCCACTCTCATTCCTTTCTCTTCCAAGTTAGAAATAAATATGAGGTTCTTCTTTAGATCTAAAACATACATCACTTCATGAAGAATAACATATTATCCATAGTCCAAATCAAATTTAACAATACCAATGTCCTTCACTAGATATGAAGTGTTGTCCCCAAGAATATTCTTTGAACTCGTCTCCTTCTCAACCATATTCAAGAGGAATTCCTTATGGCTGGAGAGGTGTCTAGAAGCCCGACTATCTACTAGCCAACTATTATATGAATTTGGTGGAGAGGAACCAAAAAGGGGTGAAATAAAAATCTGTTTAGATTTACTAGTAGTTACGTTACTTTCATACATGAAGTTTCTTGACTTTTTTTTTTGGGGGACAAGGACTTTCTTCATGATCATCCATAGTATCTCTTCTTCTTCGATCATCTCTCCCTCTTCAATCATCTCACCTTCTTCTATTATCACTTCTTCTATCATCGCTCCTTCTTCCATCATCACTTCTTGTTCTATCATTGTACCTATTGTTGTTGTAGCTTCTGTCGGATCTTGGACATCTCTTTTCTTGCATAGTCTCGGGCATAGTGACCACATTTGTGACAATTGTAAAATTCAATATCCCTTCATCTTCTATTAGAGTCATTTGACTCAGAAGATGGCCTATTTGAACCAGATGGTTTTCCTCTTCCCTTTTCCTTCTTGTGTTGAGTAGCAAATGTAGTGGGCTCTTCTTCTTCATGTTTTTGAATTCTCCATCTTGAAATCATCCTGGATTCTTCTTGAGTAAGTTTTCCATCGAGCTCATCAAATGATATGAAATTGTTGTTGTTGCATATGGTAGTAATGAAGGTTTCCATAATAGGAGGGAGACCTATAACGGTTACCAAAACCAACTCCTTGTCAGGTATAGTTTCCCCTATTCTCTGTAATTGATCTTTAAGATGAGATATCCTCATGATATAGGATTGCACAGATTCTACTTTATTCATCTTCATATCTTTGAGTTGATATTTTAAGGAGATAATTTCATTCAAATTGTTAACTTCATACATGTTGGCCAACTTATCATAGATATTCTTAGACTTCTTAAAATTTCCAACACAGGCAAGTAAATGATTTTGTGAACCATCATCTATAATTTTCTTTGCTTTTAACTCACCTTGCTTGTATTTGTTCTTGACAACAACAATAGCATTTTGTGGAGGCTCGAGAACTTTTCCTTATATTATTCCTAGACATCATTATCATCAACTATGATTTTCCACCTAATCATCTAAGCTGCAAAATTTGATGAGTTTCTCATCTTCCCAGCTTCGTTGAAGAATGAGGTAGACATCTTGACTTAATTAGATCGACTCCTTCAACTTTTCCAAAGATGATTGCTCTAACTCTTGTCTCCTTAGGCCTGTCCTTCACCTTACCTTTGATACTATGCTAAATTTCCACTGCTTTATGCTATTACAATTACTTTAGCCTACATTAAGGGAATTTGGAGGTCTAAAATGGGCCTCTTAAGGAAATTATAGAATAGTGGAAATAATAA
>APFE030722619.1:109278-139731 GCA_000404065.3 Pinus taeda
TGTGGAGTCTCTAGCCTCTATATAGGCCTCATACATGCAATACCATGGGTCATTACCATGGTTCCCTCATACCATCCATTAATACCATGGGCCCATTACATTATTACAAACTACTTGTGGTCCCTTACATGATATGGGTTAACCACCTTATTTATTACTATGGCCCCTCCCATTATTACATTATTACCTTGGGTACCTCCCTTGGTACCCCATATTATCCCCCCTAGGTATATAACAATCCTAATTGGATGTATTTCTTTGAAGAATTTCCTGACTTTGATATTGCTAGTATTCTTGGAAACCCTAATCATGTCACCTGGGTTGCCATGCATGGGGTGCCCATATTTGATGGTGATCCACTTTCTGCAATTAATCATGTAGCAAGATTTGTTGCACATACCTCAAAGGTTGAAGTGGTTCACCATGACATCCTCATAGTGTTATTCATGAGATCTCTCCATGGTCATGATTCATGACTTCATAATGGTAAACCTAGGAGTATCTCATCTATTGAAGCATTCTTTGATGGCTTTCTTAAGCTTTTTCAAGCATGCTGACAGTTAAATATTCAAGATGGAGCCTTCATTGAGCATCAAGTGGATCTTGGAAAGGATGATCTGGCTACCACTTTGGACATTGATATTAGTGATTACTTATGTATTGAAGAGGGGAAATGGGAAATCCATGGGCATCGTTTTGACAAGGACCCTATCTACGACATCGATGATGATTATATCACTTGGAACCTTGTCTTTTCTCATGATCTTGGGGATGTAGTTGAGTCACATGTGGACCCTTTCCTCAATCCTTCAAACACTATCACTAACAATAATGGACTTTTTCCCCCTTCTGAGGATGGTCTTGAGGAGAAAGAATTCATTAAATGTAGCACTTCTTCCTAGCATAATGAGCACATAATGGTTGCATCTCTTACATATAATCATCTTACCGAGAAACCTGCTTTTTGTGTCTCTCCATGTCATCAATCCCATTTTCCTTCCCATTGTGACCTTATGGGAACTAAGAAGAATGCCATCATTGAAAAGGACCATGACTGGGATGATTGGACTTAGATTTCCCTTGATTGGAAATTTATGAGCCTAATTGTTGATATCTCTATCTTTGAGCTAAAAGAGAGGATCCAATGGAATAGGCTACATCCCATTCATCCCTACTCATCCATGATCCTCCATATGTGTTTGTCTTAGTTTCCCACCTCCCGCCCTTTTGACCTTCCATATGGTTCTTCCTACCTTTTATTTTGGATTTATTACATGAATTATCATAGTGGTAGGTTTTCTTATATTGATCTATTTATACGTTGGCTACATTATTTATATGATGTAACACCCCCTCCTCCCAGGTCCACCCAAGCAACCATCCAGTTGGGCAAACATGTGATGAGAGAGGTTACTAAGGGATTCAATCTCCTAGGTGACCTTAAGGAAATGGAATCGACAAAACATATTAAAAAACCCCATCCACATCAACAAAACCCACTCTGGAGACATGTCATCCACTTAGATAGCTTGTCCCTAAGTCCCACAAATGATCTAAGCCTTTTAACCCAGAGTCTCTCTCATGCTATAGGCAAGACAATGACCAAAACTCAAAGTCACTCTCATACGCCTATGTGCCAATGACTGTAGACTTTTCTCAACAGATATGTGCCAACTACCTCGAGATTTGAGCCACTTTTATAGCCCAGAATCCCAACCTTTGTCCAAAACTTGTTACAACCTTCAGAATCATTCATTTACATGATAACGATACTAAATACTCAAAATCAACCTCAGGATTAGGCCTGAGAATCTGCAACCAGGACTAAATTTTTGTCAAACACCTGGCATCAATGCAACTAGAGGTCTAGGATACAAGACAGGGCATAAATGACTGAAATAACTTATGAAACATAACCAGAAGGATCACCTCCTTTTCCATTGGACTATTATATCATCAATTAGGTCTTGAATCCATCCATTTAATAATTACAAGTAAATACATGAAATAACCATGAGATAAACCCGTCATTTAACCATGTTTATAACCAACATTATACCATATAAATATCAGAGATATGAAAGCCATTAAATCCACATATAAACAAGTGCAAAGTAAGAGAACTTAGATTTTATTAATCATAGGCAAATTCGACCAGGTTTGGGACTTTCATGTACCACCCAACCATATACATGGTTGAACCAAATCTCTCTTTCATCCAGTCAACCTTGTGCCATATTCCAAGCATGAAAGTGGGATCTCATAAAACAACCAAGGGGATCCAGAGGTTAAACCACCTCCACCCTCAGCAAACCGTGGTCACACTAAAACTGGTGTTCTGATAACAACCGAACCGAACTTGGAATGCCATCTAGAATCCATCACTATCCTTGAGGAATTTCCCATCTCCTTCTCTCTCAGGCTTTACCGCAATCCAATCCCAGATCTTTAGGCCCTGAACCGATACCAGTCTCTCAGGCTTTATTGCAATCTAAACTCATATCACTAGGCCCTAAACTAAGACTTCTCCCTTGGGCTTTATCCTGTATCTCACCAAAATTGATCAAGGGATTCTTAGGCCTTTGTGAATGAAACTTGAGACCACCTCTGCCTTGGATTTCGAAATCCATCTGGCAAACCAAAGCATAAAAACCAAAATAAACATCCCAACACCATGACATCCGGAAAAAGGCAAGGTTAATTTGAAAACCAATGTCATAACTCGACAAAACCATGCCACCGCCATCAAGAGAAACATAAATCCACATGCAAAACCATGCATGTCCAAACCAGCTAGGAAATCCCACATGCAAAAGGTTACCAACAAGTATTTCTGCTGAAGCTACTTGATCCTAATCTTCTTCCTTGATCCTTGCTTTCCTTCCTTTCCATTTGCTTGCTTTTCCTTCCTTGATCCAAAGCTAGAGTGCTCCAAGAAAACTCAAGTGACCAAGAGAGAGAGAGAGAATAATGAGAGAGCTCCAAACTTGAACTAACAAAAGGTTAGTCGAAGCTTGCCCACTGATTCTCATAATCATTTTTATTAATGATGCCTCTATTTTCTTAATTTTCCATTATTTTCCTTCAATTTCCTCCTCACATGCAACTTGTGAGATTTCACCTTACTTTTCTCCTAATTCCTTTATTTTCATAAATAAATGAGCCAAAAATACATTTTTTTTCTTTTAATGCCTTCATCGATTGTCCTTAGCCACAATACACATTTAGTGATGCCCACTAGGATATCTTTGCCCAAAATTCCCAAAATTCCTTTTTTCCTTTTAATGCCTTTGCCAATTTTCCATAGCAACAACACACATTGAATGATGCCCATTAGGATATCTTGGCCTAACATTCAACTTGGCATAAATGTCCCTTAACTGTGGTATTATTTTGCCTTTGTTAACTTTTATTACATGAAATTTTCACTAGGGTTGTTACAGAACCCTCCCCCTTGGGGAACACCATCCTTGGTGTTAAACCACACCATGACCTCAACAAAACCATTGAAAAGAAAATATACTGCACATGGAGCTTTATAACTTAGCTCAATGCAGTATTTACAATGAAAAACCTTCTCAAAATCAAAACATCATGACAACATGACAATATAACAACCATAATAATATGAAACCCATACCGCTTATTGGAGCTTTATAGCTTAGTTCATGGTAGTATTTATATCCATATAGATATACATACATAAACCAAAACATCATAAAAACATACACCAACATCAAACCAAAACTGCTTTGCCTCAACTGACAAATAATGAAGGATACAGGGCCCGCATTTGATCCGCCATCTCCCAAGTAGATTCTTTAGGCTCAAAATGCTTCCATTGCACTTTAAATTTCTCTATGTCTTTGTTCTTGAGCGTGAGATGTTTCTGTTGCAATATGCAATGAGGCCCTGGCTGGAACTCTCCTTCTTTCTCCACTTGCAATACAAACCAATCAATAACATGATCAACATCCTTTATATACTTCTTAAGTAATGAAAGATTAAAAACATCATGGAATTTCATTGTTAGAGGTAGTGCAAGTCGAAAGGCTTGCAATACCGTGGTGCCAACTTGGCACATGAACCAATCCTCAAATATATTTTCTTGGGATTTATGCGCAAATACACATGCTCCCCAACTTGAAACTCCTTGAATACCCTGTGCTGATCCGCATAACTCTTCCATCTATCCTGTGCTGCCTTTAGATTCTTCTTTGTAACCTACATTTCCTACTCCATGTCTGCAAACATGTCTGGTCCAATAAGTACCCTATTCATTGGATCATTCCAGCTGATGGGAGGATTACAACTCTATCCATACAATGCCTCAAAAGGACTCATTTCAATGATTCCTGATACCCATTGTTGTATGTGAACTCAACCAATGGAAGATAATCCTCCCATTTCCTTTGTTGGTGCATCACGTACATCCTCAAAATATCCTCCAAGATCCTGTTGACCCTCTCTGTCTTTCCATCTGTCTGTGGATGATAAGTTGTATTGAAGGCCAACTCTGTACCCAATGTGAAAGTTCGAGAATCCTCACCCGAATCTACTACTGCAACAACTGATTAAACTTCTCCTATCTGTTAATTACTGAAACAAATTATTTACTATTTCCTAAAGCAAATTTCAAAGCTAATACAACTGCAGTGTTCACTTAATTAATTATTTTTCCCAAAACAAAAACAGAGCAATAGAGAAAATTCTGCAGAAGTGATGTAGTATTTTTCTGACAAATGTCCCCAGAAAAAACCAATGCAAAAAACCATTGCAACAATTCTGAGGGTTTTATATTATCAAGTAGTAGTTTCTGAATACAACTTTGGATTCCCTTCCGGCAATCCAGTTACAGAGAAAATAAACTGGAAGAAAAACATAGTGAGATTACCTCACTCTACCTAGCAAATCCCAGTTGTTCCAACAACTGAACCAACTGTCCCTGAATATCTCTGCGTTGGCCCTGCATAGGCCCTGTATCAACCTCAAAAGGCTCTGCGTCAGCTCAACTGGGAAATGTTTTCCCTCTATAGTAGTTTCCATCCCTCCCATCTCAGAAATGTCAGCTCCCTCTACAAACTCGGACTTCAACGGGAAGATTGCACTGCTTCTGTGTGAGCACTTCTAGCTCTATGTCAAGCACTACATGGGCCCTTCTGGCCCAACGTCAACCCCTCCTGGATCTACGCTTCCTCCTCTTGGTGTCTCTCTACCTCTCTGTTATGTATCCTAGTTCTCGAAGAAGATACTCCAACCCAACTATCCCCACCCCTCACTGCAAAAGCTCACTTTCGAAATTCTCCCAGTAGCTCCTCTGCTCTGCTTCAGAAAATCGAACTTTTGAACTCCCTATGTGTTTTCCAAGTGACTCTCAAGCCTCCTTAAATAATCACCTCGTTTACATTCAACGACCTAGATTAGAAGCTAATCAATGGATAAGATCATTTATGCGTGATCCTCATATTCTTCTAGAAGTTACACCCGCAATTTATATTAATACCCTTTAATTATTTTATTTTCCTAATACCCTTTAATTATTTTATTTTCCTAAGTTTAGACTTAGGGCCCCTTTAAAAATAATTAATTATTTTAATAAACCTATTCTTGGGTGGAATTTCCCAAAACACTTTATGGGTTCTTTGGAATACATGTGCCCAAGCCTCCCTGCAAAATTTGAAACTTGGAGCACATATCATGCTACTAGAAATCAACACTCTCTCTTAGTGAGGATTGTGCTCTAGGAATGCCTCTCACTAAAGAATCACACTGACTTCATATCATCATCCTCTATGCTACTAATGTATGACATGTTTTCCATCAACTCCTGCACAAATGTTGTATCTGTAATGATGCTGACCTTACCACTGCCAACACTGCATCCGTACTACAACTCCCTCTAAATTTCTGCATCCATGCTACTTCTGGCACTGCCACAACCAACTGCCACTACACTGCAAACTATTGCTACTACTCCATCAACAATGGAAAAACATCCCAAATTACTGAAATAACTGTATTTAGTATGATACCATGTGAATGATGGAGCCTGACTACTTCTAGTCTCTACACTAACCCTCTGAATCTACTGCATTGTTGCGGACCTTTTCTTTGTGCCATCTACACTTCTGCCAACTCTGCTATGCGCTGCTTAGTCTTTGGCACTCCTAGCCACTTTAACTGTCTCTTCGACACTCGTTGGCACCATCTAACACTAGTTCATCCTGCTACTGCTGATTTGGGTTCTCGTAGCAAGGAATTGATCCAAGCGGTGGGGTCCTCAAGGACCCTGCCCATCTGTAGCTTTTTTGAACTACAAATCCAAATCTCCCCACCGTTAGTGTCAATGCTTTCACACTGCCACCAGTGATCAAAATTCACTCTTTTGCATTCATATTAGGAGTCCCATTCTCAATGAGTTACATTCCATTAGGTCATGGATCAGCTGATGGTAAGATACATTCTAGTTTTTTCCCTCATGACACATATCTGCTGACTTCTTTTCATGTGTGATTCAACCAATGGTTTAGGTTCAGGTTCATTTTTAGTTCATTTCATTAAATAGGTCTTTGGTCTTAAGGTTATAGTCTCCTTAGGTATTAGGGTTTCACCATGTCAAATTTTCAGTAACCATTGATTAATAATGGTCAAAAGACACATGAGGAAGACAATAATCATCAGGAAACTTTTAATTTTGTAATTTGTAAATTTAATAAGTTTTTCACCTCAAAACTAGTTTGAGGTGAAAATGGAGCATTGGTTTTTTATTTGTAATTTCATGTAATTTTATCATTTCTCATATGTAATTAATAGTCTCATGCTGCTCTTGGTCACCTGTTGATATTTCCAAATACATGCCACTGCAAAAGAAAAAGATCATCAAGCATCAGTTTACCTATTTCCAACAAAAATTCAAGCATCCAAAAAACAGAGTATTTGAAAAAGCCAAGAGACATTATAAAGTGGGTTTTAAAAAATGAAAAATCAAAAGTGCGCAAGCCATATAAAGGTCATTTCTCTCTCAAGTTATTTCATTGTTTGAATTGAGTTTCATGAGAAAAAACATGATTTTAAGGTGTTATTGAGCAAAGGGAGGGAAATTGTTGTGTTTTGGAGAAAATTGCCTGGCGCTACGCATAGGAGCGGCGCTATGCACTTGGGTTTTCTCCATTGTGTTATTTTGAACTGGCACTACGCACCTAGGAAAGTTGCTACGCACCTGGCAGTTAGGCTACAAACAGTTGCAAAATTCATCAAATCACCTCAAAACTCCCAAATTCCTCCATTACAAGTAAGTAACATCACTACTCTTGCTAAAAAGAATTTTTGCATTGGTTTTGAGTTGTGTTGTCCCTCCAAAACATCAAACCCTAATTGTCACTAAACTATCTCATATATTGTAAAAATATAGTCTTTACTGTTGTCCCATATTATCTTTCATTGTTTCCCTAAAACTCATCCTCCCATACATAATTCCCTCCCTAAAACTTTTCCCTACATCCCAAACCCTATACCCATACATCCCAAACCCTACAATACTCCTAAACCATACACTATTCATTAACCCCACTCACTCCCTACATCCCTTACCCTCACTTGTTTTCTTATTTAAATCTCTCCATACTCATCATACCTTCATTCACCAATCCACCACTCTTCATTTACCATAAATAAAAACAGTTGTACAACAATGGAGAGGGACAGTGAGTATGAAATGGAGGAAGAAACACATAGTGACAGTTCCAGGGAGAGAGACACTCAGGGCAGAAGGCCTCATAAGGGAGGAAAACATATCAGAGAGGAGCCCACCAGTTTAAGGGAGCTGCAAGCCTTCCCATTTGCCCTTTCTTGTTACAGACATCAGTCATGTTTCAGTTTTTGTGAAATGGTGGAAAGAGTAAATTCTCATCATGAATTAGCAAGGTTGTTTGTGACACACTTGGACAACAATGAGGTAAACCTTGTTGGGGTTACATTCAATTTGTCACCAGCTGTCATTTGAGAGGCTACAGGTGTTCCGAATGTGGGTGAAAAGTGGAACAAAGGTCAGCACATTGGCAGGGAGTACTATGAGCCTTACATTAAGGATAAATATCATAACAAACTCAGTAGAGTATTCCCTTTTAAATCCTTGGAGGACATGTTTTCTCCATTGATGAAGATCGTCATCAAGTAGTTTACTTGTGAAGGTAGGTTCTCTAGACTGTGTGCCTACCACATTAGATTGCTGATGCATTTCACTAGGGTGAGAATAATGAAAATCCCCTACTTCATATTCAGAAACATTGAGAAGATGACACTCATTTTAAAGAAGAAATCATACCCCCAGAAACTAATCAACATCTACCACTTCTATGTGATTAAAATCATTGTTTTATATCAGCTGAATCTACTTAATATACCATGGGAGACCTTCATTTCTCATGAAAAGTTAAAAGGCCCTCAAATCTTTTCATCAGTGCCACATGAAGAAGGTGGACCTTCAGGATAGGAAAATATCCAAGAGACTAAAACTATTGGAGTGTTGTTTCCAGGAAAATTAGTGTCTATTTGATTTGCTAGTCCCACTAAGATGGGTAGCTATCTTAGAAACAAACAATTCAAAGTAACTTGTTTTTTCCTTTATGGATGAAAGATAAGAGAGAAGCATAGAGCACCAACCTTAATCTTTCGCTTGGCTCCTCGCTTGTTTCCTCTATCCTTTGATAGAGCTTGCCACTCCTTTCTCACGTGTCCCACTTCAAAGAACACCTATAGAGACAAAGCAACAAAAACCATCAAAGCATAAAGATCTATGATACCATAAACAATGTAGAATTAGAAGTACATTAACCATACAATTGCATACACAAATACAAGATTCATAAACACACAAGTATATGGATGAAAACTCAAATAACTTTATTGATAGTAGAAGTAGAAGAGAGGATTACAACCCAATTGTCTCATCCAGCATCATCCTCCCAGCATGAAAGCCCTCTTCACCTCATGAAAAGCAAGATCACCCAACAATACAATGTCTCAAAGAGAAACCAACAACACTTCCTTACAAATTACAACATTCCAGCCTCTAGATCTCTCAGATGAGGGATCCATTTATAGATATTTGCAGAGGGGTGAGTCAGCTTCTGGGTTTTTGATTAGTGTCATTTCACTGATAGTTCTTGGTTCCACTTGGAGATTTCATGATCTCTTACTCATCCTTGGGCGAATTCAGAGAGGCAAGTTTCATATGAAAAGTTTCTAGAAGATTATCTGGGTTTCCGCTTAGCAAATTGTCTCTGCCATTTTGTCTACTCTCACCCATCGCACACTACAGAAGGCCTTTTTAGTATGCATCACACCTTGGCCAAGGAGCAGTCTATGTGGGTCAGTTTTGACAAGTTCTAAGTAGATTTTCAGGTGGAACTTTTGGGAAATGATGTAATCAGTTGATCATGATCCTTTAGGGTATGAAACAACACTTTTAAGGGTTTAAGAGCCCTTGGTTTATCGACATATGTGATTGGGGTTGCAGTGCCAAAATATGTCTATAACAGTTGCCCCCTAAAGCATGAGGTCGTAAATCTTCTGATGTCGGGTGAAATGTTTTATCATGAGGATCCGAGGTTTTTCGAGCTGGAAGGTGACCTATAATAAGATACAATACAATACATTGTATTCATATTATTTTCAAGATCTAGCTCAGGCGGGAATTCCCATGCTCAGTTTTATAAATTCATTTTCATGTACATAGGACAGACAATCGTCTACTGTTGTAGACTGGTGATTCTTGTAGAGTCATCATCCCTTAGCTTGGATGATTATTTGTGCAGCTATGGAGTACATTTGATGTCTTTATTTTCCTGAATATATCGCAACTCGGATAGATGAAACTAGATCTGGGGTCTTCAAACTCATTCAATCTTCGCCCAATGTACAAGTCGATCCATGTGAAGAGATGTTATGAAGTCAAACATGAAAATACATCGCTTGATTACCATCCAATGATGTCAGCTGTTAACAGGCGTGAGATGAATCACCAATAATGATAATGACCCTCAAGGTACTACAGTACAATTCACATGGTGTGAATATATGAGTCGATGTTGAACACCACGCAGAATCTTTCAGTCGAAGGCCATTGATGTAAACCTATTGCCGAAAGTGAGAAACTTGCCATTGAGGCATGCAGGCTTCAAAGTACTGAAAGGGTTGTTCCTAAGTCAACTTCTTGGATAATGAGCTGATGTCGACAAGAAGTGACCCGTCGTAGGAGGGCATTAACGAATCCCACATCTACGACATGAAACGAAGCAAATGATTTTGTGGAGGTGAAAACGATCTGATGATACAAGGTTCATGAATGGCGGTCATGAAAAATGGAGAGTGAAGCTATTGCAGTGGATGAGGCGTTAGCTGGGTTGTGAATTCTCTGACCGACTTCTCTTGAACATATCAGCGACACTGAAATGGATTGGTAGCGTTAACCCCAAAAATGGATGGTACGGAGGATCAATGGTGATGTGACCGGTGAATGGAATAACCCAACCCTGACTCAATCATGGTGATGGCATGAAAGTGTCATGTTCAAGAGCGACCTGCTACCAATGAAGTTCTTCAAGTTTTCTTCCCTTTTTCCCCAGTCATTGCTGACCAGTACCTCTTTATTTTTTTCAAGCTTGAGGAGGATAACATATGCTTGTTCTATGATTTGCCCTTCGGGAAAACCTATCACTATGTTTTAGCGAGCCTAGCAACAGTGAAACTTGCTCTTGTCCGGATGGACAAGTTTGTTGCTATTGTTTTAACGAGTTTAACGATAAAGATAACTTGGTCCTTTTCATATTTAGAGATATTGAAAAGAGACAAAAAGGAAACTCCACCAATCCTTTTTCATGGTATAATCCCTTAAGTCCGAAAAAGTATAAAATAATACGAAAGGGATGATGTTTCGATAGTTTTAGCAAGCTGAAAAAGGCAAGTGCTCGATCTTTTTGTGGAATGATCCCTCAGGTCCAAAAATATTAAAATGTAAAGGAGGGATGGTGCTTCCCTTTACTTTAATGAGCTGGAAAGGCGAGTAGCTCGGCAATATTTTCATATTTTATGAGTCTAAAAAGAGCTTAAAAGAGACTCGTTTTTTAGGAACGAGTGGTGTTTTCAGGTAGCAACTGGTTCCAGGTAAGTTTGGAACTTCTTAAACATGGAAGTGTAAAAAGGGTGGCTAACAGAATCACTTGTCGCAGCTGTTCCTCAAAAGGGTAAGCAATCAAGTGGAGGCGTACAATTGGCTAAAAGAGTGGAGGTGACAGTAAGAACACGACCAAGGCTCAAAAGACTGATAGAAATGCAATGACAAGGGTTATTTACCGAAAGTCAGGTTTATTTTTTAATTAGCTTGAACCTTGTGCCAACATGTGCTTAGTGGAAGGTTTATTTTTTAATGAGCTTGAACCTTGTGCCACATGTGCTCAGTGCTAGGTTTATTTTTTAATGAGCTTGAACTTTGTAGAAACATTTCTCGTTGCTAGGTTTATTTTTTAACGAGCTTGAACTTTGCGGAAACATTGCTCGCTCCAGTTATATTTAAAGATGTCTCTTATTAGTAGGTTCATTTTTTAGTGATCTTGCCCCATGTGAAACTTTGCTCAGCACCTTTTGTATGCAGGCTGGAAACGACCAACTACAGAACTAACTACACTAAGGGTTAATGAACTATTGAGGTTAGGTAGGATAGCTTCCTACAAAACATTTCCTTTTCTTTGTCGGGGTCTATCGATAAAGGTGAATAGTGGATCAGACCAATCACCCAACCTAAGCAGTTGAACTAAAAGTTAGGCTAAAGTACTACGAGGTTAGAGTTACGCTAGTCGCTTTTCACTTGCGTAAAAAAGGTTTGCATGCCCCCAGGTATAAAGAAAATTAGAGTTTCCATGTTACCATATGGAAGTCCTTGCATTTAAGGAAGATTGTTTCATCTGCAGAGAAAACAAAACACTTCCTTGGCTTTGTCCATCGAAATAGACAAAGCTGAAGGGTGTGGGTTAGCACTTCCAATCACATATCCTTCGAGGAGATCCTGTTTCAGACTGATCCCATATCCTACACGGAAATGGTGTTTCAAACCAATCATATATCCTATAATGAGGAGATCCTATTTCGAACTGATCCCATATCCTACACATAAATGGTGTTCCAGAACAATCATATAACCTATAAGGAAATCTATCTTTTCATCTGGGTTCGCCTGCCGAAGCAGACCAGGGTGCATGCCCCCTAAGTTCATCATATTCACCAAATCACTTGTGGTAACTAGGTGGATGAATTGGAGGTTGAAGATACATTCCTTGCGCAAAGAGACCATTTAGGTATGGTGTTTGACTCATAGTCATGTTTGAACCGGGAAATGAAAGCTGGTCAACAAGTTGCACCATTCTGCCTTCGTACGGGAAACACATCACCCGAAAGAGTGAGGAAACAATAGCTCCCATGCTGTAAACGTAGTCACACCCAAGGAGTAGATTGTAATATAGCGACCCCTTGGACTACCATCACGTTCAAATGAACGATTTTCCTTCTCAGAGTTATAGGAAAATTTGGAAGGATCCCTAATGGTCGATTGGTTCCTTTATTAAAGCCTGACAAATTTCGTTTCTTAGGCAGAAGCGATGGTGAACCAAGCACTTTCCAAGAAGTTGAGGAAAGGATGCTCATGAAATCTCCTTCATCTATGATAGTTCCAGACATGATCATTCTGTAAACTTGTACTATGATTCAATTTGGTACATTAGATGGAAGGCGAGGTCCCGCTAGTAGATTCCAATCAAAGGAAACGACTAGATTGCTAGGAGGAGGGGTTGAATAATGGTTGAATGAATCTCTTGAAATGGGAACTTCGTTCCTGTGGTAAAGGAATGGGTTGATTGCCCCCATGTTCATCAGACTCTGTGTTAACAAAAAGAATTTGAATGGTGTCATTCTCATTCTCTTTGGAGATTGTATCATCTGAAGGTGGACCTTCTGAAGGCAAGACTGGGTCGACTACCGTCTCAACTTGTTGACTTTGGTCTGGTGTGGACTCAGAGGGTTTATATTCAATCATAGGCGCTTCGATTGACGACAGAGGTATGTCAGTCAGATTTTCAACTAGCGATGGACTTGGCAAGAGTTTCTTGTATCCAGGTGGAAGTCACTACGATGAAGCAGGACAGTTATCCAAGACACTTTTAGCTTCATCCAGAAAAGCATAATGGTGGAGGGCATGATCACCTTCACACAAGCTACAAGGAAATCTAGATCTTCCTTTTTCTTCATTGACTTCATTTTCACTAGTCAATGGTGTATTCTCAACCTGATCGATAGAGGTTGATGACATCGGATGGTGCAAGCGGGGAGACCGGTCTCTCAAGATCTGCAAGATGCAACGACAATCTCGATGAAATTGGTTTCCTTTGCAAATTATGCATGGAGAT
The DNA here is from genome assembly GCA_000404065.3 of Pinus taeda. Lineage (NCBI taxonomy): Eukaryota > Viridiplantae > Streptophyta > Pinopsida > Pinales > Pinaceae > Pinus > Pinus taeda. The sequence continues at coordinate 122,733 of APFE030722619.1, forward strand.
TTGGGTTTGGAAGGTGCGGTGTGCATATTTTCACCGGATGATGCATGGTTGCCCCCTTTCACAACTGGCTTCTCCTTCTTCTTCTCCTTCCCTTTCTTCTTCTTCTCAGTTACTTGGTTTTTAGTATCACTAGTTTCACCAAATGAAGAGGAAGAAGGAGAGGGGGAAACAAATGAAGTAGAAGGTGAGGGAGAAACTCCAGCATCATCTGGTTACTAATTTGAATGCTGAGGAATTATGGTGTTTTGAACGACAGAGGTTGAGAACATCCATATTGGCAAGCCAATTGTGATTCTTGGAAGGGACAATGCAGCCATATAAGGAGCACCAATATCTCCTCAAGAGGAGAAAGGACTAGGATTTCCCCCAAGGGGAAATCCTTGATTGGTGGACTCCATTACCTCAACCTAAGATCAACGAAGGAATAGGGTTGTTCTTCTGAATTAAATGAATTTTATGAAACTTTGAAACAACTTGCTTTTTCAATTTTTAAGAGTCGAGAAAAAGCTAAAGGCGACTCTAGTCACCTTAAATTTTTAATGAGCCTGAAGTGACAAGTGCTCAGATGGACCTTTTCTTTTAGGGATTCGAAAAGGAATGAAAGTGACTACTCTGGAAGTCTAGATAGAGGGATTACCAAATCAATCAAAAAACTGCAATCTACACCTTGGTGGTAAATTAGAGAGAAATTACCAAGGACTTTACGTACGACAGTCAATCTTCCCGAATGCTGTGTTTAGTGCATTGCGATCAATAGGGCGGCAGATACGGCTTCCTAAGGATAAATGATATCAGCCTATTGTGGTCTCCCAATATATACTCGATGGTACGGGAAGCACAAGTCCATACTAGCACTTGTTGTATCAAAGAGGAGGAATCACCCAACATTCGATGAAAACGATAGTTACTAGGTTTTACGATGCCGGAATATGTCTCTAGCCTAGACTTCTAGATGTTGTGCGTTAGGTTCCAAAGCATTTTTATGTTCATTGAGATTTATTTTAGAGTTCATATTTCTTAGAAGTTTGTCTTACAAGGTCCACCGCGTAATGTAGATGTAAAATTCCTAAATATGCAATCTAAAATGATAAACAATCGTTTATTTTCTTTTAGCAATGAAAATCCTAGCTACTAAGGAAAGAAAAGTACGATTCTTTCAACAGAGAGCAGAGAGAACACACTAAATGCACTTTTCCTAAATCATTTTTCGCATGCAGTCTAAATGCAAATGCACATGCATGTATTTGTTTTTCCGCTTCCTTAATGTGTGAATGCCAAAAAGGAAAACTAAGTACAGATCTGAACTATTTTCTTCAAAGCGACACTTTTAACAATTTCTTTTCAAAACGAAAGGAAGACTAAGACGACACTTTCAATTTTTAATGGGAAACTTCTTTTGACACTTCAAATATTGACAATTCAAATCAAATACAATGGCAAAAGTACAATCGACTATCTAAAAGAGGAAGATTTTACGACACTCTTTTTCTTGACTCAACACGACAATTGTGACACTTTTGAATCTAAAGACAACAGTTCGATTAAGCTACTTTTTGCAAAGGAGGACTGTAAATGATGAAAAATACATAATAAGACATTCACAATTCCTGATCAATGGAGGCTGAATAATGTAAAGGAAGAAGGCTTCAACAATGATATACTGATCATAAGCAGCAAAACTACTGAATAGAGCTAAAAACAATGAAGAAAAAAACCAAATTCCAGAGAGGGAAACAGTCTCATTCAATCATCACACCTGTCCTTAAGGGAAACAAGGATGCATCTCACCTGCAACACACAGGAGGTGCGATGCATCCAGACTGCAAATGAGAGACAGTGCGATGGATCAGGGAACGAAACCGAGCTTGGTTTTCACTCATAATTTGCAGCTAAATTCAATGATTTAGGTTGAGCTATGATGGACAGTAAACGCAAAGTATAGGGGTATGATCTTATGAGGCTATTGAGCTACCACCAGGGAACTTAGGATGTTTGCAAGTCAGATGTTCAGTTCATAAACCAACCTGGAGATTGACTGAAGCATCATTGATCTACTAGTTGCATAGCAAAAGAAGTTCGAAGGCTAGTTGGCTTAACTTCAGGCTCCGTATGTAGTTTATAAAGCAAACAACAGTAAAAAACAAACAAAATATTCGCTCCCCAGTGGAGTTTCCATTTTGTTTCTAGGAAAACTAGTGTCTATTTGATCTGCTAGTCCCACTAAGATGGGTAGCTATCTTAGAAACAAATAATTCAAAGTAACTTTTGTTTTCCTTTATGGATGATAGATAAGAGAGAAGCAGAGGGCACTAACCTTAATCTTTCACTTGGCTCCTTGCTTGTTTCCTCTCTCCTTTGATAGAGCTTTCCACTCCTTTCTCACTTGTCCCGCTTCAAAGAACACCTATAGAGGCAAAGCAACAAAAACCATCAAAGCATAGAGATCTATGATACCATAAACAATGTAGAGTCAGAAGTACATTAACCATACAATTGCATACACAAGTACAAGATTCATAAACACACAAGTATATGGAGGAAAACTCAAATAACTTTATTGGTAGTAGAAGTAGAAGAGAGGATTACAACCTAGCTGTTTGATCCAGCATCATCCTCCCAGCATGAAAGCTCTCTTCACCTCATGAAAAGCAAGATCACCCAACAATACAATGTCTCAAAGAGAAACCAACAACACTTGCTTACAAATTACAACATTCCAACCTCTAGATCTCTCAGATGAGGGATTCATTTATAGATATTTGCAAAGGGGTGAGTCAGCTTCTGGGTTTTTGATTAGTGTCATTTCGCTGATAGTTCTTGGTTCCACTTGGAGATTTCATGATCTCTTACTCATCCCTGGGCAAATTTAGAGAGGCAAGTGTCATATGAGAAGTTTCTAGAAGATTCTCTGGGTTTCCAGTTAGCAAACTATCTCTGCCATTTTTCTACTCTCGCCTATCGCACCCTACAGAAGGCCTTTTTCAGTATGCATCACACCCTCCGTGTGTAATAGGTGAGATGCATCGCACCTTGGCCAAGGAGCAGTCTGTATGGGTCAGTTTTGACTAGTTATGAGTAGATTTTCATGTGGAACTTCTGGGAAATAATGTAATCAGTTGACCATGATCCTTTAGGGTATGAAACAACACTTTTAAGGGTTTAAGAGCCCTTATTTTATCAATATATGTGATTGGGGTTGCAGTGCCCAAATATGTCTATAACAAGTGCCAGTATTTCTGACATATGAGAGAGTCACTAGGAAACTTTTTGCAGCCACTATGCGATTATTATCTCCACAAGGTGTGGAAGGGGTCTTGCCTTCATCTTCAGGCCAAAGGAAAATTCTATCTCCACAAAGAGTGGAAGGGGCTTTACCTTCTTCTTCAGATAAATAGGTATAGGTTGGGAAAAAACACAAGGGCAAAGGTAAAGGCAAGAAAAAGATGCATGAGAAGGATCTTAGTGATGGGAAAGAGAGAGATTTTGACCTTGTTGATCATGAGGAGACACAAGGAGTTGATGTCATTGATTTGGAAATTCAAGGTGAAAAGATTACTAAAGGCATGATCATCAAGGAGCAAGAGGCTCAGATACAAGCCTTGTCAGTTAATTTAGAGAGGGCAAAGTGGATCATCAATTATCTAGAGCAAGAAAACAAAAAATTGACCAACAAGTAAGTCCTCATGGAGTTACAAATGATAAAGGAAGGCAGGCAAAAAATCAAGGAGGCCAATGTTCCATTAACCCTTATTGCACAAGAAATTGAGAATGTAGGGAAACATAGCTTGAGAGGTTCAATATACACCTTGAGGGGCTGCTTGAGAATGCCAATAGAGACAAGAAGATGCTTCGCCACATGGCCTATCACTATATGACCCATAACAAAATATGCAATATAAGAATGAGGAAACTTAAGGCAAGGTTGAGGAAGGCCTTAAGGAACAGAAAGGAGTATGACAACCTAAAAATATTGGCTGAGGCCTCACTAGCCCATCAAAGAAATTAATGAGAGTGCCTTGTGCCGAATCTGGGAAAGTTTTGGATAGTTTTTGTCATTTTGAAATTTTGAAATTTTCCAACACAAAAAATTGCATTAGGTGCATAGCGCTACCAACATTATGCTTTTGATCGGAGGACTTTTTGGAGAAATGGTTTGCATATTTGGATTCAACATGATGAGAAAATCAATCCCTAAAAGTTTTAGCAATTTTGGAGCAAATCTTGGTCACCTAAAGGTCAAAAAACCATAAAAAAAATGACCTCTCTGCCTCTTTTTGGGCACATAGGAAGCAACCTTGGGATATTTCACTTTTGAGGGGGGTAAATGACCTCCAAATGGAAAAAGTCAAGATTTCCATAAACTAGAAAGGAAGACCTTTCCAATGAGCTATCTTGGGCTCACTTTGGTTAAGGGGAAGGCCTCCACAATCAGTTGAGAAGTGGCACTACGTACTTGGTAGGTGGCGCTATGCATATAACCAGTTTGCTCAAAAAATCCAAATTTCGCCTAATTTTTCTACAAGTTGACTTTTTCTCTCATCTTGGATGAATTTATGATTATAAATGATGCTATGATATGTAAATGTAAGTGTAAAATGACCTTAGAGGGTAGATTCATCATTTTGAAGTGGTTTGGGGTGAATGAATCAGTTTCCATGGTTTTAGAGGCAAGTTGTTCCACTGCCTATATTCTCGTTCCTAGTTTAGATATGGTTGAAACAATCCCTTATCTCTTAGATTCGACCCCTGATGGCTAGCATAGGTGGTTTTCATGTCTATATTATGTATATTCTTCCTCATTTGTAAAGGTTGGACTCTTGTGGATGCTTTGAGCTACATTGTACATCTCTACAACAGTTTGGCAAGGAAATAAACTAGGATTTGCAGCTATTTTTGTGGGATTCTTATGGTAATGTGTTTTTGCATTGTTTCTCCTTCTGTCGCTAGTTTTTCTCTGGTGTTATATGTGCCAAAATCTATTTCATTTTTCTTAACTAAATGAAATCAAGATAGATAGGTAGAATACATTGGTAACAGTGCTCTGCCTTGGGAATACATTTAGTTTTTTATGTTTTTAGCTGTCTGAAGAGGACTCATGATCATTGCATGCCCTCCTCAGCTCCTCACTAGTCTTAGACCTACCATCTCACTCAATTATAAGTACCAAAACACCTACCTACCTCGCCCCATAGAACACCCTGCAATTCTGACTTGATTTCCCGGACCCAAAGCTGCCTGCTCCATCGGATCTAGCAACAAACTCATCAAAATCAACCAAAAACCCTAGAGCTACTATACCTAGCCTAAAATTCATATTTAAATTCAGTCATCTCAACTGAGATTGACAAGGAGAGAGCCCTCTCCCGACCTGGTAGGGATAGCTACCAGGTTAAGCTTTGTTTGTGGTTATCCTAAGATTGCCTCCCTTCAGCCTGAGGTCAATCTAGGCACTAACACCCACCTCCCTCCTGGAGATGTGGCTGCCATCTATACCACCAATGTTGAAAATATCCTCTCTACTTCTCATTGTTGCTGCTTAGCCAATGAGAAAATGAAATTCTTTGCCAGAAGTCTTATGAGGAAAAAATTTCCTCAACTGTGCTTCTTCCTTCTCTTCTGACATCTTTCTGCACAACAAAAGAACCTGCAGAAAAGACTACGTCTCACTATCTCCCTCTGGCCCGACAAAATTTCCAATTGGGATTCCTTCCTCTTTATCAACTCACTTAGAGAGAGAATCCCTCAAAAACCATCCCTACGGCTAGGACAGTGCAAACCCTTTGTGGTTTCAAAATGTTTCCTTCTACAACATTTTTGATATCCCTGTTCTACTCAATGATGGTTTCTTTGGCATTGTTCTTCTTGCTTCACCTGCACTAGCTCTGATACCATGTGAATGTTTGAGAATCCTCACCTGAATCTACTACTACAACAACTGATTAAACTTCTCTTATCTATTAATTACTGAAATGAATTATTTATTGTTTCCTACAACAAATTTTGAAGCTAATACAACTGCAGCCTTCACTTAATTAATTAATTTTCCCAAAACAAGAACAAAAAAATAAAGAAAAGTCCACACAAGTGACAATATTTTTTTTGACAAATGTCCATGGAAAAACCCAATGCAGGAAAAATGGTGCAACAACTATGAGGGTTTTATATTATCAAGCAGTAGTTTTTGAATACAACTCTAGATGCCCTTCCGACAATCTAGTTACAGAGAAAATAAACTAGAAGAAAAACTTAGTGAGATTACCTCACTCTACTTGGCAAATCCCGGTTGTTCCGACACCCGAACAACTTGTCCCCAACTATCTCTGTGTAGGCCCTATGTTAGCCTCAAAAGGCTCTATGTCAGCTCAACTGCAAAACATTTTCCCTCTGGAGTAGTTTCCAGCCCTCCCGACCCAAAAATTTCAGCTCCCTCTGCAAACTTGGACTTTGGCTAGAAGACTGTGCTGCTTTTGCATGAGCTTTTCTGGCTCTACGTCAAGCACTACGTGGGCCCTTCTAGCCCAACGTCAACCTCTCCTGGGTATGGGCTACCTCTTCCTAGTGTCTCTCTACCTATCTGCTAAGTATCTTAGGCCTTGGAGAAGATACTCCAACCCAACTATCCTTGTCCCTCACTGCAAAAGCTCACTATCGAAATTCTCATGACAACTCCTCTGCTCTGCTTCAAAATATCAAAGTTTTAAACTCTTTGTGTGTTTTTTCAAGTGACCCACAAGCCTCCTTAAATAATCTCCTCATTGACATTAAAATACCTAGATTAGAAGCTAATCAATGGCTAAGATCATTTCTTCTTGATCCTCATCTTCTTCTAGAAGTTACACCCACAGTTTATATTAATACCCTTTAATTATTTTATTTTCCTAAGTTTAGACTTAGGGTCCTATTGAAGCATTGAAACTCGTTGCGACAACATGGGGGATAACCACCCGGTCTTGACCTTGAAAGAAGCTCCTTTTCCGTTTGGTATAGTGGCTCTGACTGCGGATAATGGGATCAGTTTCCCAGAGATGATTGATTTGATAATGTTGATGGGATGATATAAGATGTAATGAGAAATTATTCAACTAATTATAATATAATCTAACTATTAAACACATGCACATATCTTAATCTAACATTATCTAACTATAAATATACTCGGGAATAAAATAAGATATGTCATATACAATGATGTTTTACAACAATTGGTAAGAAAGATCATTTTTTTTGCTGGATAAAGACTAAATCTATTAATAAAGGAAAGAAAATATAGTACAATCAAGCCTGGAAACAGGCAGAACCAAGAGAGACAAGAAAAAAGGCAGCCGGAAGGACATGCTATCCACCTCGGCTCCTAGAAACAAAGTACAAGAACAGAGGCAGCTGGAAAGGATATGCAATCCACCTCAGCTCCTAAAAACGAAGAGAAGAGAGAAGTACACAACTGTAACTCGAGAACAAAACAAAGCAAATGTTACTACCCGACATGGGAGGGATCAACTATGCGTAATTTTTTCTCTTTCTTTTTGCCGACTTTGACCCATTCAGGCGGGCACTGCTGAACTGGCGTGATTTGCAAGCTGATCTGGGTTGATTAAGAGAATTCCTTATCTGAGTCCGAAGTGGTGGAACCATGATTTCTTTTCTGGGAGCTTGGGTGGATAGAAAGATCCTCAGGGTCAGCCGAGGACGGCTCCTGCGTTGTCTTGGTCTCCATTTCTTCCTCATTCATCTCCTCTTCATCCGAGCTGAAATCAAAATCGTCCATGGGGGGAGGGTCATGAGGTTTCCAGCTTTTTGATTTCTGCTTAGGATTGGATTTCTATTTTGGGGCCGGATTTGAGGGACAAGAGCTCTGAAGATGCCCTGTGAGATGGCAGTTACGGCATCGGAAAGCTGTATTCTCGTAATCCAAGATCTGAGTCCAATGAAAGTCACCAATTTTGAGATTGATCTTGTCCGGAAGACCTTTGCTGATATCTATTTCTGCACATATTCTGGCATAGGTGTATAGGCCTTTTTCCCCTCTAGAGATGTCTGTGTCAAGGAGGCGACCTAGAGTGTTGCCGATTCCTTGGAATACTGCAAAGTGCCAAAGATGAGCTGGGAGATTAGGAAGTCTAACCCAGATTGGGAGCTTGGAGATGATTGCCGAAGATGGATCGAAGTCCGGGAACCAAGGGGTGAGGAATAAACCTGCTGAGCCCCAAAACCAAGGCCCTGCTTTTAGAATTGTTTGGTAGTCCTCCTCAAAAGCAAACACTGTTATGAGAAATCCTTTTGAGCATAATAGAACCTTGCAATTGTTGGTCCAGTTGGAGTGGATCCACTGGTAGAGATCTGCTGTCGTGGCCACAACCCATTGAATCTGCATATAATGCCAAGCTCTGCCAAATGTTGGGTTTGCTCATCCAATGATGGATGCATTATTTCAATGGAGGGAGTCTCCTCAAGTTTGTCCACCATAAAAGGTTTGGGGGCCTGAACTGGTGGGACTGTCTTTTCTTGCCTCGGTGAATGGACAACATCCTTGTATGAGAATGCTTTGGCTGAGGAAGACTGTCCTACCGCTCCCCCTCTTAATCGAAGGGCAAGGGTAATGGAGGCATTTCTGTTAATGTTGTAGTAAGAAAGGGGGTAAAGATCCTCTAGCTGTTTACCTTCATGGAGAAGTCGTTGAGCTTCCGATGGAATTCCCAGCTTAAGTTCCAGCGCATGTGTGAGGTCCCTCACATGATCCTGAGAGCCTACCCAATGCAGCAAAGTTTTGCCTAAGAGGAGCTTGATCTGGATCTGAAACGAGTCAGAGCCAAGATAGGCATTCCAGGCCGTTTCAGCTCGCTCAGGCATTTCGTCAAATAGTTCAGGCTCGAAGTCCAAACGTCTGAGAATCGCAGAACCCATCCTTTTGACTTCAGGGGTGGTTAGTGACTTCTTTGCCCGTCCTTCAGGTCCTGTAAGCTCCACGATATTTGCCACAGTAGAGGTTTGCTCCTCTTCGACCGGGGCTGAACACGAAACCTGAACCTCTTCTACAGTGCGCGTCATGTTTTCTACTGTTTCTATAGGTCCCTTAATGGTGCCCTCGAGGTAAGCAGTCGCTACCCATTTTCGGGAAGATGCTAGTTTAGACATGAACCTTTTGTTGCTGCAACTGATGGGTGCATCTATGGCAATACCTGAGTCTGAGAATCCGTAGAAATCTATTTTGGCGCAGCTCAGATCCACGCTAAACATACGGGTCTCTTTCTCACACCGATATCTCCAATGACTGGACTTAATAGTCTGATAACAGGCACTACAAGCGTTTGCATCCCCCTGCAGATCCCCCGTCACAAATTCCAGCTGGTAATTTGCATGCCCACCGAACTGGAGTTTCTCAGGAAGCACCATACACAAGGGATGAAGCTTGAAATGATCAGGCCTTTCGAATACAAAACCTCTCAACACATCCCCGCAAGCCCCGCAGTAATGTCTTAGATGTGTTTTGGGGCGAAATTTGAAGAGTCTCCGAAACGGGTGTTGGAACACATCAGGCAGGGTAGCACTGGCCTCGTGCAGAGTGAAATCTTTGCAGCAACAGGAACCGTTAAGGCTGCACCTGTAACCAATGTTGGCCCCCTTTTCTTTACATCCGCTACATGTGTATGCCGGTAGACCTTCGAACAGGCACAGTTCATGCTCATGGCGAGTAGCGTTAAAGAATACCACCTGCTCTCGCGCTTCTTCATGGATTCTGTCAGTTGGATTCGTCTGGGCCATGAAGAGGGTGCAGGAGAAATTCGAAGGCGGAGCCCTAATCTCGGGACAGAAGTCTTCCCTGTAAGAAAGATCATTTAACTACCAAAAGAAATGAAATTATTTAATGATAATTATTTTGGATAAATAGTTAGAAAAAACAATTGAGAGAAATATATCACATATAAAAATTGTTTATGTATTCAAAACAGAATCACAGCTAAAACATCATACATAAGTGCAATAACGCAGAACTATTATTCAGACTTTCATACATAAAACAATCAATAGAAAGAGTATTTCTTAATACATAAATAAAACACAATCATACAATAAAAGTACTATATGATAGGTACTACTCGTGCTTTAGCGATATTGACCCAATTTCATTCAATCCAATACACTCTAAGAGTACAAAAGTGTACTTTTAGTAGAGAATGCTAGATATTCAAAGAAAAATAGATCTTGTTCCATTCATTTCATCAAAACCTTCTAAAAAATACAGAAGTGTAATGTCTTTAACACTGTTTTTGATAAAATTCTGGACCTCTCTCTAAATGCATGAGAGGGTTTAAATACTAAAACACATGCCTCAAAATAGATTATTACAAAAATAGCTGACAAGGTTTCAAACAACCTTCCTTTGAATGGGAAAAAATAAAAATAAAATTAAAATTAAACTAATGACTAACACCTTTGAACTTGAAGTAAGTTAATCTGCTAACTTGTTCTTTGAGGTTGCAAATGTCGTTCATTGGCTTGAGATGAGGCGGCTGGCTGATTGTGGATTTTAACTGCCCAACAAATATGGCATCTGATAAATATGGAACCACCTTTTCTGTAGAGGTTGTTATACATCGCAGAGTCATCCATTGGCTGTGCGGTTTTACTAGAAACTACCAGTATGTCTCCCAAGTCATCTTGGTTAGCTATTTAATTGCCTCTTCCTTTTACTGCGATGTCTGTTTCCACTGCTACTCTAGTTGTTTGAAATTTGGTAGAAACCTTGGTACACATTCTTTAAAAAGGTTGGCACCATGGAGGATTTCATTTATGACTTCCATTATGCTGCTTGCTGCTCTTGCTACTATCACTGTTGCGCTTTCTACCTGTTTCAACCAAGAGTCCCAATCTATAAACATAATATCTTTGTTGGATTCTTCCACTGTTGGTAAGTCAACCTTTCTTCCATCCTCAGATTCTTTCCAGGTGATCAATTCATAAACCCTTTTGTGGATTTCTTCGTACTCAAACCTCATATAATTTACTTGGTTTGTTATTGTATCACTGGTCTCAAAGTAAGGATTTATCTGCGATATTTTATAGCATAATATTTCTTCTTGCTGCATTAATGGGGAATTGAGGCTCACCACTTCTTTGATGAATTCGTCAATTTGTGGGTTATATTTGAATTTATCCACCATGGCTTGCATTTGATGAATTTGAGAATCCTTTTCTAACAAGATGGTCTGGTGTTGTAATCTCATCTGCTCAAATTCTCTCTAAAGTTGGGCTACCTTTTGTTCTGCTTGTTGATTAGTTTTTTCTTGTGTTAATTGTTGTTCAAGCAGCAAAATTTTCTATTCCTTTTCCTTTAGCGGCATTCAGACTTCCGTTGCCTTATCGATGGTTGTTGTGGCATAAGCTCTTGTGAACTGTGACAACTTTGTGAGATTCTGTAATGGGTCAAGAGGGGTGTCCTTCCACACAACATCCATTGGTTCATTTTCTAAATTCGTAACAGAAACGGTGTCCAGTTTCCTTTTCTTCCTTTGTCTTTTAACTACAACCTTATGAGTAGGATTGTAGAATATATCTAATGGAGGTATCCCTTCAATTATCAAGACAATTTTGGACATAGGAACAACAAGAATAATCTCAATATCCCGAGTACTTGTGGCTCCTAGCTATGTCGTTTCTAGATTTTCTTTATGCTAGGTCTGCTTGGGGGTTTGTAATTCAGATGTTTCCTTAAGATTTGTGTCTATATGGAGCTTCTTATTGAATTTCTCCCATTCTTGTTCCAGGGCAATGACTAAAGCCTTACCTGACTGAGCTGAAGTAGAAGCAACATCTTCCTACTTCACCTATTTGACTGTTTCCGCTGTACTTCTGGCTGTATATTTCTCAGATTATGTATTTGTGTTTCCTCCTCCATTTTGAGATTTTCGTTTTGTGTGTTCTAACTCGTGAGTCAACTTATCTTGGGTTTCTTCTTTAGAATTTTCTTTGGAACTTCCCTCCAAGCTTACTCTAGGAGTTGGTTCTCTTATTGGTTCAATCTATAATAGGTCCAATGGGACCTTTAATAGTCTCTTATTTCTATACACATGAAAAGCAATAATATCTTCCAGGCTCAACAATAGTGATGCCAAATGTGGGAATTGTGAAATTTTTTCTGCTTCTTGAAAAAGTTCATCAAAGGCATCCTCTTCATGGGTGAACTGTTTAACTTTCACCATACTTGTAAATTATTTAGCAACGTGATTTGGGTCATATTGTCTCCCTGGAACCGTGGCTAATTTCAGAGACATAATAATCTCTGCTTCTTTTATTGCATTTCCATAGTCGTCTAGTGCTAAAGCACCACATTGTAATGGAAAGGCTAGCCAAATGGATTTCTTCTGTTCTTTTAGTCCTTTGGTTAAATTGCCCTCCCCTGCTATTTGGTAAGCTATTTCTTTGGATAATAGCTTGTCTGGGACATAATATGGGAGGACATGCGGAGAAGCAATGCTCCCAAAAATTCTAATTTTGGTGAATTTCTCTTCCCCTAACCATCTAGCAACTTGGGAGATGTCTACTTTGGCCTCTTCAGAAAACCTAGGGGTTGTTCTATCAAAAACTATTTTATGAATAAACAACATAACACACTAAAATATTTTATAAAACTAGGGATGGAATTGAGATTCCCACAAAATTTTATTGTATATATGGATTGGGAGTGGGTTCTGTATATTCCATTTCCATCCCATATTCTAAAACTAAGAACAAAAACAAATTGCTTCCATAACAAAAGCACCCATAAAGAAAGGGGGAAAAATCCTTGAAGAAACACATCTTTTATTTCTATATTCCATAATGGACTTTGCTAGATCGTTTGATAAAATTTGACACCAGTTCATAATTGTTGCATTAACTACTGCATCAATTAATGGGAACCACTCCATAGAAAATTTGGTGTATCAGGTTGTTGTGGCCAACAACACCCCCCCCCTTGTTCATTTAAGTGTTGTTCAAAATACTAAATGAATGGGGACCCTTAGTTAAATTTTTAAGAAAAAGCAAGTTTTTCTTTCTTCAAAATAAGGTTACCATCGTAAGCTTAGAAAGGACTTTTCAATATTTCTAACCTAAGTCTACAATAAGGTAAAAGTCTTTAAAACTGCGTTGCAAAAAAAGATAGGAAATGCCTTCATTCCCCTATAATATCAGTATGCGCAAGACCCCCGTGTTAAGCATAACATCGCAGCGCAATGAAGTAATGCTCATAAGGAAAAACTTCAAGATCTACCGATCTGCGATAACACCGATCGCAAGATCGCATATCGCAGAAATAAACTGGCAATATTTGGCAAACATTAAACTTTTGCGACCTACGATGTTGCGACCTGCGATGGTGCAATCTGCGATCTTGCGATTTGTGATTGGCGCGATTTGTGATGGCACATCTTCGATGTTACATAAGCAAATCATGAATCACTAAATCACGAATCCTCCGGGCACGTCATTCAAAGAAAAGCCACTTACCATAATCTGACTCAAGATCATGCGCTTTTAATGATAGTAAATGGATTAGTTGTCAGTTATTAAATGAAATGAAGACGCGTGCTTTTGTAAAGAATTACTCACGTAAAGTGGCATATTTGATATATCTGTTGCATTTAAAACTCTCCCATCACCTTTCTTAATCGGTCATTTCCACTTCTCTCGTAATCTGTAGGAACGAAGAGCTAAGACGATTCAAAGCCGAACGCAGGAGAAAATGGGAAAGAAACATAAAGCTCAAGGCTCTGAGGCGAAGGAAAAGACTAAGGAGATGGCGCCTTTGTATACAGACACTGCCTGCAATAGAGACGCAAGAATTTCGACATGGGAAAGCATGTATAGGCTACTGGAGGAAGAAAATCCTCGAGTAATGAAGGTTGATACTGCCGCGGGCTCACAACGCTCTTCCGAGGCGTCCTTAGAGGAGCTAGCATGTTCATTTCTTCACCCAATAGCAGCTAGACCCAAAATTTTACCGTATACAGATATGATCAAGTGGATACTTGACAATGCAGAGTTATACGGCAGACAATTCAAGGTTCAAGGACATGGGCTCATAGGATCATTCGCCGCGCAAGACTTAAAGCTTATGTATCATCTTCCTGAACCTCAGACGACTTACAATGCACAATTTGTCAGGAAATTTGCAGCAGAGAACCCAAACCTGGCAGAGACCACTAAAGATTGGTCTAGAAAAGAGGAGCCACTCAAAAAGGACAAAAACGGTATGTACAGCACTGGATCCCTCACCTCTCTGTATTGAATTGCTGTGGCCATGCTTTGTATACTATTTGGGATGTCGGACATCAATAAATTTTCGTCTGAATGGCTACCACTCATAGACGCTGCCACAAAAGCCGATATCATGGATTGGGCCAAGATATTTTCTGATAATCTATACACAGCTGTTATGAATTACCGGTCTAAAAGATCCTTGTCTCAAAGGGTCTATCCTCCTTTTTATTTGTCTACGTATATTATGGATTATATTTGTTATGTGTCTAAATTCCCCACTATGGGTTGGAAATGGACTACCCAGGACCCGTTACCTATTCATGTTTATCATAATGTGTTGTGGGATTCCCAGTTCACCCCACACTTCTATCATATTTGTCACGGGCTTATCTTACCCCTATATAGAATGATGTATGATGAAGAACCCCCGAGGTGCTCACCCAAAGCGCAAATAGACATCATCCCCATCGCAAGATGGTTCGGGGAAGAATGGTTCACTTATATTAGAGTGTTTGGGAGCATTGTACCTCCACATGTCCTACCTCTATATATCCCCGATAAAATTTTGGCTTGGGAAATTGCCTATCAGACCTGCTCAGAAGGCGGCCTGACCAAAGAACTAAAAGATAAGAAGGCCATATGGCCTCAGTTTCCTGTGGCTTGTGGGGCCTTCTCATTGTTCGATGTAGGACACGCTTTCGCCGAAGTGGAGAATGTGACGTCTCTACAATTATTTAAATTCCCAGCTCGACCATTTGACCCAAATAATGTCACCCATGATTTTACAACGAACGTCAAAGTTAAAGTATTCGTTGGAAAGAAATATTTTTTTGATGATTTGTTTTAGAGCAGAAGCTCACTCCAAGAAATTTTGCGGGAAGCTCGGTCAAGGTTGTCTCCAGATGACCTCCAAAGATTTATGTTATACAGGGAAAGAAGGTTAGCCACTGTTCCTCTAGAGAAGCTATGACTGCCTGCCAGAGAACCAACTCCCAGCGTCAGCCTCAGTGGAAACTCTAGCACTTCCAGATCCAAATCTAACACTGCCCAAGGAGAACCAACTCCCAGCGTCAGCCTCAGTGGAAACTCTAGCACTTCTAGATCCAAATCTAACACTGCCCAAGGAGTGCCTAAACATTCTAAAAAGTCTGGAAGCGACCAAGAAAAAAGCGAAGAAACAGCTAAATATACAACTCAATCAAGTGCAATGTCACGACAGCAAGTTATCGCCTCCCGCCAAGAGATGTCCCCCCTCCCGTCATTAAAGCGCCACTCGTCACAACAGAACTAGAAAAAGAATGAGAAACCTTCAACGAGCTGATCAGCCTTGAAGGGCAAGCCCCAAGAACACCTGTGAACAATACACAGGTAACGCAAGAAATGGTTTCGACCATAGTCAGCAGTGTCACAGAAACGGAGCACAGTCATATCGCTCCACCTTCTGAGCTTCTACTTAATGTAGAAGGAATTCCCCCACTGGATGTATTCTATAGTCCCCAACATAAAGCAGTTGTAAGGAGACAAAGGAAGAAAAGAAAACTAGAAAATACACTGTCACAAGATGCTGAACATTTGGACATCTTATGGAAAGACCCCAACAATAACCCGACAGAGAATCTCTCGAAGTTGTCTCAGATCGCAGGAGCATATGCTTCTGCAACTATTGACAAGGCATCGGAAGTTCAGCAACTGTTGAAAGAACAAGAAAATCAAATACAGCTACTACAATGACAGTTACAACAAGCCAATGCTAGTATTGAAGCGTCCAAACAAATTGAGAAGTTACAAGAAGACTTTCAGCAGATGCAGATAAGCTATCAAAGAAGTCTAGACGAAAAAGGAAAGCAGTTGCAAACTTTGCAAGAAATACATAAAGACGAGCCTAAGCTTGCCGAATTTGTTTCAGAATCTGCTGGCTTAAATGAGCAACTTCTGCAGCAACTGGAAGAGTTGGGACGTAAGATATCACAGTGGGGTCACTATTGCGAGTTGAGCGATAAAATCACCAATCAAGTGGCGGACTTGCGAAGTGACTATGATCAAATTGATAGACAAGTGACGGAATACTTAGCTTGGCAGGATGGAGAGGAAGGGAAAAGAGAAAATGCACCTAGAATAAATGAGAATCATAAGGAATTGCTCTTTAACAAATGGGATGATCAAATCAGGCAGGCAGAACAAGCAGCGGAGACAGCGGCCACGCAGGCAAACATTCTTATCGACTGTGTAAATGAGAATTTACACAGGGCCAACTTAATCGCAGAGACCACCCCGGGGTACCTACCAAATAAATTACGACTGGAGGCAGAATGGAAGCAGAAGGCGCATGAAAAGGGAAAAGCGATCCAGGCATTGAACAGGTTAAATTGGGAGTGTTACTGGGCATACTTGGTCAAGCCACACAGTCAATGGATGACTGTGAAATGCATCATAAACTCAGCCGAAAAAGTAGTGTCAGCTCTCGTAGATTCTGTTTTCGCAGCCTAGCTCAGCACAGAAGTCGGCCAACCGACTCTTCTCAAGTCCATGATGAACACTTGCAGTTTTAAGGACCAAGTTCAGAAGTAGCTTATTTTTAGAAGTTTGTTTTTTCTTTTTATTAGATTAGAAAAAGGACAGTCATTTGAAAACCGTATCCTAAATTTTGTACAGACACTATTATTAGAATTAGGAAGTAGTATTTTAACCCTTCTCATGCATTTAGAGAAGGGTCCAGAGATTTGTCAAAAACTTGTCCTCGGAACATGCACTTCTGCACCCT
>APFE030722619.1:146056-164169 GCA_000404065.3 Pinus taeda
GCTGCGGCCATGCTTTGCAGGTTGTTTGGGATGCCAGACATAAATAAATTTTCGTCTGAATGGCTACCACTCATAGACACTGCCACAAACGCCGATATCGTGGATTGGGCCAAGATATTTTCTGATAATCTATACACGGCTGTTATGAATTACCGGTCTAAAAGATCCTTGTCTCAAAGGGTCTATCCTCTTTTTTATCTGTCTGCGTATATTATGGATTCTATTTGTTATGTGTCTAAATTCCCCACTATGGGTTGGAAATGGACTACCCAGGACCCATTACCTTTTCATGTTTATCATAAAGTGTTGTGGGATTCCCAGTTCGCCCCACACTTCTATCAGATTTGTCACGGGCTTATCTTACCCCTATATAGAATGATGTATGATGAAGAACCCCCGAGGTGCTCACCCGAAGCGCAAATAGACATCATCCCCATCGCAAGATTGTTCGAGGAAGAATGGTTCACTTATATTAGAGTGTTTGGGAGCACTGTACCTCCACATGTCCTACCGCTATATATCCCCGATAAACTTATCAGACCTGCTCAGAAGGCGACCTGACCAAAGAACTAAAAGACAAGAAGAAGGCCATATGGCCTCAGTTTCTTGTGGCTTGTGGGGCCTTCTCATTGTTCGATGTAGGATACGCTTTCGCCGAAGTGGAGAATGTGATGTCTCTACAATTATTTAAATTCCCAGCTCAGCCATTTGACCCAAATAATGTCGCCCATGATTTTACAACAAACGTCAAAGTTAAAGTATTTGTTGGAAAGAAAGATTTGTTTGATGATTTGTTTCAGAGTAGAAGCTCACTCCAGGAAATTTTTCGGGAAGCTCGGTCAAATTTGTCTCCAGATGACCTCCAAAGATTTATGTTATACAGGGAAAGAAGGTTAGCCAGTGTTCCTCTAGAGAAGCTGCGACTGCCTGCCAGAGAACCAACTCCCAGCGTCATCCTCAGTGGAAACTCTAGCACTTCCAGATCCAAATCTAACATTGCCCAAGGAGTGCCTGAACATTCTAAAAAGTCTGGAAGCGACCAAGAAAAAAGCGAAGAAACAGCTAAAGATACAGCTCAGTCAAGTGCAATGTCACGACAGCAAGTTATCGCCTCCCCGCCAAGAGATGTCCCCCCTCCCGTCATTAAAGCGCCACTCGTCACAACAGAACTAGACAAAGAATGGGAAATCTTCAACGAGCTGATCAGCCTTGAAGGGCAAGCCCCAAGAACAACTGTGAACAATACACAGGTAACGCAAGAAATGGTTTCGACCATAGTCAGCAGTGTCACAGAAACGGAGCACAGTCATATCGCTCCACCTTCTGAGCTTCTACTTAATGTAGAAGGAATTCCCCCACTTGATGTATTCTATAGTCCCCAACATAAAGCAGCTGTAAGGAGACAAAGGAAGAAAAGAAAACTAGAAAATACACTGTCACAAGATGCTGAACATTTGGACGTCTTATGGAAAGACCCCAACAATAACCCGACAGAGAATCTCACAAAGTTGTCTCAGATCGTAGGAGCATATGCTTCTGCAACTATTGACAAGGCATCAGAAGTTTAGCAACTGTTGAAAGAACAAGAAAATCAAATACAGCTACTACAACGACAGTTACAACAAGCCAATGCTAGTATTGAAGCGTCCAAACAACTCGAGAAGTTACAAGAAGACTTTCAGCAGATGCAGATAAGCTATCAAAGAAGTCTAGACAAAAAAGGAAAGCAGTTGAAAACTTTGCAAGAAATACATAAAAACGAGCCTAAGCTTGCTGAATTTGTTTCAAAATTTGTTGGCTTAAATGAGCAACTTCTGCAGCAATAGGAAGAGTTGGGACGTAAGATATCACAGTGGGGTCACTATTGCGAGCTGAGCGATAAAATCACCAATCAAGTGGCGGACTTGCAAAGTGACTATGATCAGATTGACAGACGAGTGACGGAATACTTAGCTTGGCAGGATGGAGAGGAAGGGAAAAGAGCAAATGCACCCAGAATAAAAGAGAATCATAAGGAATTGCTCTTTAACAAATGGGAAGATCAAATCAGGCAGGCAGAACAAGCAGCGGAGACAGCGGCCACACAGGCAAACATTCTTATCGACTGTGTACATGAGAATTTACACAGGGCCAACTTAATCGCAGAGACCACCCCGGGGTACCTACCAAATAAATTACGACTGGAGGCAGAATGGAAGCAGAAGGCGCAGGAAAAGGGAAAAGCAATCCAGGCATTGAACAGGTTAAATTGGGAGTGCTACTCGGCATACTTGGTCAAGCCACACAGTCATTGGATGACTGTGAAATGCATCATAAATTCATCCGAAAAAGTAGTGCCAGCTCTCATAGATTCTGTTTTCGTAGCCCAGCTCAGCGTAGAAGTCGGCCAACCGACTCTTCTCAAGTCCATGATGAACACTTGCAGTTTTAAGGACCAAGTTCAGAAGTAGCTTATTTTTAGAAGTTTGTTTTTTCTTTTTATTAGATTAGAAAAAGGACGGCCATTTGATAACCGTATCTTAAAATTTTGTAAAAACACTATTATTAGAATTAGGAAGTAGTATTTTAACCCTTCTCATGCATTTAGAGAAGGGTCCAGAGATTTGTCAAAAACTTGTCTTCGAAACATGCACTTCTGCACCCTCAGAGGAGGTTTTGATGAATTGATGGATCGAGATTTATTAATGTTTGCATTTGATGTCTGCTACTAATGTTGCACTTTTGTACTCTTAGTAGATGTTAAAACAAGTAGAGATAAATCGTTTTTTCTTGAAGTTTGTGAGTAGGATTAGTCATAAATGGTACTTTTATCTCTTGGCCATTTCTGCTTATATTCTTTAAGTGATATATAGTTTTCAGTTGTTTATATGTTATTGCATGAATGTATGAGTTACCATTTGGCACTTCTGTATGGTGGAGTCATTTATTTATGTCTGATATATGAATAACTTATTATGCGATATGTTGTTCACAATCGTTTTGCCTAACTTCTTATGCAAAGTGGTTTATCTTAATGGATTTCTATTCTTATGATAGCTGAATGATCTTTATTACCAGTTGTTGTTTGAAATCTCTTTAGATCGCATAATAGAAGATATACACCCCGGGTTAGCATAGATTAGATGTGTTATTTCTCATTAGATTGCAATAGCATAGAGTTAGTTTAAGAATCTGAATTAAATTAGCTTTAAAGTACTCTTAGATTAGCTTCATCCAACTCTACACACACACACACCCTCAGATTGGGAAACTGATCCCGTTATCCCCAATCAGACCCGCTATACCAAACGGATAAGGAGCTACGAACCAAGGTCCGGACCGGGTGGGTATCCCCCTTGTTGTCAACCTAATTTTCGGGGCTTCAACACGGGTCTACCGAATAACCTACACTTCATTACTGATGCGAAACTATGAGGGGGAGAGATGGATGCTATTGAGTATATACCAGTTTTATCCCATTTGAGTTTTCCGCCACCTCACCTCCATGTCTATGTAACGTCCACTGGGTCTTCATTCTCTTTGGCGAAATGCTCAAGGAATTCTTTGTTATAGAGCTTTTGACGCTCTTCTAGCTAGTATATTAGTCGTAAATTGTCTGGTGAGAAAGACCCCATAACCTGTCATCTTTTATTCCTGAAAGTTCTGTCTGAGACATCTACCTCATCAATTACCCATTTTACCATATCCATGTATGGTAATATTTTTAGTCTCGCAGCTATTCGGTGCAAGAATGAACACATTGTTTCAAAATAGGAGGAATCAGATAATTCCTAAGCATCAACAGTGGCCTTTCTTACTAGTAGCCTGAGCTTCCCTTCTTTGAATAGGTTATACATGGATTCCCATGTTGTGGTTCCTCTATCTTTTCTACATGTGGTATCGGAGAAAATTGGTATCATGTTTGATTTCTCATATGTAGTTGCCTTTCCCTTCTTTGCCATTCTTTCCAACGTTGTTTTCTACAGTGTTTTCCTAAAATTGAGCAATGGAAGTTATTGGATAAACACAAAGAAAAAATGACAGTGGGAATTAAATGATATAATTAACCTCAAAAGGTGACAAGAAAGGAGCTTTTATTTGAAATGTAGATGAAAAGATATCAAATCATGTCAAGCCGTTCTTAACATAAATTCCATTAAACTTATTAAATATGCACTAAAATCTTTTATCATGGCCTTTATTACTCATTTAAACTATCGCACTACAAACGAGAAGGGAAAAAATTTAAGGTGGTGAGTTTAAAGTGTGAAATACCGATTATGCGATTGTGATAATATTATCGCAATATCGCAAATTGCAATATCACATTTTTGGTTATGCGTTTTTCAGAGCTGTTTAGAATTCTGCGAGATGAAAGGTGAGTGACATATTTTTCGTTGTTTAGAGCGCACTCTGCCTAAATGAATAATTATTGCGTAAAGTGCCTTTTTACTAAGCACGAAACTTAACTTACAATTTATAATATTTATTTTTATCGAGTCTGGGTTTTATCGTGTTTCACAAACTTTTGTAATTCACAAGATTGGCCCTTAATGTGATAAGTATTGGCTTTCTATATCGCAATATCATAGTTCGCATATTCCAACAACTTTGTGAGTTTTGGTTTTCGTGAACGTCGATATGTGATTGCGATAAACGTTTCATTTTACAAGAAATGTCTTAAGTCTTAGCTTTAAATGGAAATTTTAATGATATGCTAAGTTTATTACATGATCCCTTCCATTGGATCCCAATTGTTAGTTAAAATTTGACATACTTGGTCCAACGATATCTGATTAAAGCAAGAATTGCTAGTATTAAAGGGATTTTACTTGATATCTTAATTTATTTATAAAAATTAAAAAAGAAAGCGCTTAAGTGTTATGTTTTTTGGAGGATTTTTTTATAAAGGGCCCCCATTTATTAATAGAAGATTAATTATTAAAACAATAAATGGGGGGGTTGTTGAACAACACAACAATTGGCGGTTCATTGGAAGAACCAGTTACCTCTAATAGTCTTTTCAAACTTCTAAAACTTCCAAAATAAAGATAGTTCAAAAAATAAGAATTTACATGACATCTAAGATAGTAACATTTCTCTAAATAAGAAAATAAAATTCACTTAATTATCATCCACTTGATATCCTTTTCAAAATGAAAATTCCTTTGTTTACATCAGTCTTTACTTGGTTTAGAGATAAAAGAGGGGGCCTTGCTTTTAGATATACTCTTTTGTCACAGGTAGAGCCTCTACTTCGAGCAGGCGTCCATAGCCTTGACATGGTTACCTTTTAACCATCAATAATTCAGTATCCCGTCCAGATAAGATTGCATTTTTTAGAGATAAATTCAAACTCATATACTTATTCTCTTTTATTTCTTTTTTAAACAGTTTATTTTTTCTTCTAATTTTTTTTATTTATTTTTTTTCTACTTAAAGGTCATTGTCTTGGTTTGGTGGCCAAAAGTGACAATGCCATTCACTAGTTGTAACTCAACTGAAGAAGTTGTCTCGTGATGAGATCCCTTGTCTTTCGATTAAAATAATCTCAAGCCATTACCCGGTTTTGATATCCAATATTGGTAATGTCAGTTTATTATTTCCCTATGAACATGGTAAGTCAGCTCTTGATGAGACCTCTTATCCTTTAAGTTTAAGTATATTTTATAATTACACTCTAAAAAGAGAAAAGTTTACTAGATGGGGATAATCATTGACTCCTTAAGAGTTTCTCGATGACAATTATAAAGTTAAATGTGCTTATTTGCAGAGAGTCTTTGCTTTGTTAGAGATACTTTTCTTGACTGATGACAGAACAAAGGTCTCTCTATAAAGTTAAGGTTTTACAAAGGATAAATGATTTTGGTAAAAAACAAGCAATTTTTAGAGAAATAGAACTTAGATTATGTCTCAAATGTCAAAATTATCTTCTTAACAATCTCTACTTATACAAGCGAAAAATCAAAAGATAAAATAGATTTTTATTGAAAGGCCAAAAGTAAATACTATTTAGCTTTTATTTTCCTAGAAAAAAGTAAAGACAATAGTGTACAAGGAATAGAAGAGGTTATATTCTATGAAAATATTTCTTCAAAATATGCCCACTAATAGACAAAGAATATCTCTTGCCTGATAAATCTTGCAATAGAAAAGTTGATCGGCTGATTTGTTCCTCAATTTGAAATGGGCCAAGCCACATTCTTTGGAACTTGGTATGTTTACCTTTTTCCTCGTGTGATTTATCCCACTCCAATACAAGGTCTCCAAGTTGAAAGGATTTAGGACTTACAAAATTTGCATCAAATGAGGACTTGACCAAATGTTTATGATGTGCATGTATGATCTTAGCTTTGTCTCTTTCTTCTCCGAGTTTGAGGATTTGCGATTGCCTTAATTACATAGAAGAGGAAGGAGTTTCTTCAATAAATTGAACCAGGGCTAGAGAGGGAATAGCTATATTTGTAGGAAGAAAAACCTCTTTCCCATAGACCAAATTAAAAGGAGAAGTGCCTATCGAGGCCTTTTGTGTTATTCGATCTGCCCATAGAGCAAATGTTAAAGATTTATGCCTTTTTTTTTTACTTTGATCAACGATTCGTTTGATGATCCTTATGAGATTTTTATTTTCTAGATTCGGCAAAGCCATTTCCTTGAGGATAATAGTTAGCAGAATATTTAAGTTTGAAACCTCTTTTAAGAGAAAATTATGTCATAGCATTACCTATGAAATAAGATGCATTGTCAAAGATGAGGGAAGTTCGTAGGCCAAATCTGGTAATAATAAACTGATCAATAAATTCAATGATGTTTTCAGAATTGGCTACTTTAAGTGGGATTGCTTCTACCCACTTAGTGAAGTAATTAGTTGCTGTAAGGATATATCTATGTTGCTTTGAAGAGTGAGGAACGATCTCACATATTATGTCCAGTCCCCATTACTCAAATGGTTGTTCAATGTTGATTGATTGCAATGGTAATGCAGGTTTCTTCTATCTTCTAGCAACTATTTGACAAATTTTGCATTTCCTTACATATTTGTGCGCATATTTGAATAAGGTTGGCCAATATTAGACAGCATGTAGGATCTTATGTGTTGTTGTGTCTCCTCCAAAATGTCCACTAGTTGATCCATCATGGAGTTCCTGCAAAACCTTTTCTCCTTAGATTTTTCAAGGCACCTAAGTAAAAACGAATCATAATTCTTCCTTAAAAAAACATCATTAATGATTTCATATTTCTTAGATTTTAACCTCAAAGCCATTTTTCTTTTGTAACTGTGTTGCATAGGGGCATACCCATTCTTCAAATAAAAGATTATGCCAACATGCTTAGATTCAGTATCATTGAGGCTTACCTCACATATTTGTATATCATCACCTGAATCTTGTAGTGCTAGTAAGTTGGATGATCCTGCTTGCATTCTACTAAAACCTTGACCTCTAACAATTTAAGTTGGTCTAATCTCAATATCATATTCTTGCAGTGTTGTTACCCAATTTGCTCTTTTCTCACCTATTTCTCTTTGCATTAGTAAATTTCTCACTATTGAGAATGGAACTACTACCTTAGTGTGAGTTTTGAGAAGAAAGGGTATGAAATGTTTTATTGATTTGAAAACAGCAGAAGCTTGTTTTTCAACATTTAAATAATTTAATTCAGCCCCATGAAAATTGGAACTAAAGAAAGAAATCGATGCTTTGGGTTTGTCATCATTGACTTGTATCAATATAGTTGCATATGATGTCTC
The DNA here is from genome assembly GCA_000404065.3 of Pinus taeda. Classification (NCBI taxonomy): domain Eukaryota; kingdom Viridiplantae; phylum Streptophyta; class Pinopsida; order Pinales; family Pinaceae; genus Pinus; species Pinus taeda. The sequence continues at coordinate 153,786 of APFE030722619.1, forward strand.
GGAAGAAAAGGTATATAAAATGAAATGATTAGAAAATTTTGGAGTTGCTAAAGAGGGATCATTTATGATTTCTTGTTTGATAATATTAAAAGATTCATGCTTAGTATGCCCCCATTTAAAAACAATTTTTTTCTTAATCATAGATTGAATAATTCGTGAAAAGTCAAGGACAAATCTCTTGACAAAATTTATCTAACCTAGGAAAGATTGCATGGATTTTTTATTATGAGGCAAAGATATTTCATAAATTTCTTTTATCCTATCATAGTCAATGTGAATGCCATCTTTAGATATAATAAATCCAAGAATTTTTCCTTCACTCAAAGCAAAGAAATATTTCTTAGGATTTAAAGAAATTCCATATCTCAGACAATGTTCATAGATTTGTTTTAAATCCTTTAAATGATTACTGCATTTTTTTGAATACATGGTTATGTCATTTAAATAAATTACCACTGGTTTATTCACCAAACATTTGAAAGCTATATCCATGGCTCTCTGAAATGTTGCACCAACATTGATTAATCCAAATGGCATCTTTTCGTAAGCATATGTTCCCCATTTGGTTCGAAATGTGGTCTTTAGCTGATCATCTGGATGTACAAGAATCTGATTATAACCTAAAAATCCATCCAGAAAAGACATTAGCTCTGAGCTTGCAACTGATTATAGTATCTATTCCATAGGAGGCAATGGAAAATTGTCCTTATGACAAGCTTTGTGAGATTGTGAAAGTCTATACATATTCGAATATCACCATTATTTTTCCTGACTGGAACAAGGTTAGAAACCCATCTTGAATTCCTGACAGGAAAAATTATTTTGGCTTTGAGAAGCTTATTCAATTCAAATTTGATCCAATTTTCTAAATTCAGCTGAATCTTTCTTAATTTATGTTGTACAGGATTTTCATCAGATATCATAGGAATGGATGTTGAATGATAGAAGTATCATATGTCTTAAGATATTCATAATTCCAAGGAAAAACATTTTTGTATTTCTTTAACAAATGAATAAATGCTAGTCTTTCATCACATGTAAAACCAAGTCCTAGATTAATATTTTGAGGCTTAAGATTAGTTCCAAGATTAACTAATTATAACTTCAAAGTTGAACTTTGAAGCTTTGAGTTAGTAGGTTTCTTGAATATGTCCTTAAGGTCATATAAATCTTTCAGCTTAACAACAAATTTAGGTATGGATTTTTGCAATTGTTTCCTGCTTAAGATGGTTTTCATGTTGATATTCATCTATTATCTGGTCACCATAAGAGCCATCAGATGTTAGAAAATTTATGATATCCAGATCATTATTAAAAACTCGTCAATTGGTAATGTTGTCAGGAATAGAAGGCCTAAAAATTAATTCTATAGAAAATTGATCAGGACTATAATCTCCTGGTGGAATAAGCTTGGATGCAACGTTAGCCAAAAGATCGACACTTGCATTTTGAAGTCTTGGAATCATGGAAATGTTGAATGTTGTGAAATGTGAGGTGAGATCATGCACTAGTGATTGATAATGTTTCAAATGTCCAGAGAGACAGTGTATAGTATTCCTCACTTGTTTAATTACAATTTCTGAATCTCCAAACACTTGAAGATATTTGATTTGAAGGTCAATGTATTTATACAACCCTTGAACCAATGCTTCATATTTGGCAGTGTTATTTGTGCATTCAAATTCAAGTATGCATGCTCACATAGTTTTTTCCCCTTCGGGGCTAACTAATATGCAACCTTCTCCAACTCCATTGTTAGATTTAGATCCATCAAAAAATAATTTCCAAACTAAAGACTCGACTACAGGTTTATCTACAAAATTGATGCACTTAGAAGAATCTGTTTGAGAATAGTTTTACTTGTGATGTGATAGAATTTTCCAAGAAGGGCAAGGTATGGGAATTAAAATTTCCCATGAACGATTCAACTAAATAATTTCCAATGATATTGTTACTGTATGCGACGGGCTCATTTTCTCCCTCTAGTTCTATGACAATATAGCTTTGATGTTTCTCATGGTCGACCCTTATTTGGTTTGGCTTACCATTATAAGGAAGCCACATATGGGACCAGTATGTTGCAAAATAGCCATGAAGCTTTTCAGACCAGTCTCTAATGAGGATCAAACCATAGAATTTAGGGATATTGACCACAAGAATGCCAATTACTTGACACACTTTCGGGTTTGATGAGAATCTAATGGTGACTTGATTGATTTATCCTATAACTTTGAATTGAGATTGATATAGCTACACAATGCGAACAACAGATTTTTGGTGTTCCACGTGTTGGATGAAGCTCCATAATCTACTAAACAATTATGCAAATTCTTATTGAAAACTTCAAAAGTCAAAATAAATGGATGTGTATGGGATTTACATCTACCACCTATTAAAGCAATATCAATTGAACTTATTTTGTCTGATGAGGTACTGGGAGGCCTACCCATTCTTGAGCAGCCTGAGAGATTATAGCAGCCGGAAGAGGAGAAGTGGGACTACTTTCAGTTCTTTGAGAAATAGCTTCTGTAGATGTTGTAATTTTTTAAGCTCATGGAATGCAATTAGCTCTAGTCTTTTTCATATCTTCGATGATGTTGTATTCCATTTCATCAGATACTAGCAGGGTTTTGGCAGAGTGTGAAGAATTTGATTGAAGACGAGTCGTTTGAGTGGATTTGGGAGAAGATTTCTTACCTATTGCTTTGTCATTGAGAGATGGAGTTGATGATTTATGCTTTTTATTTGTTTGTGGAAAATCAACAGTGCTCCTGCTCCTGGTTGTGACAAGTGATGCTTCTTGTGATTCTTCATTATCTGACATAGGAAGAATTAAATCCCACATTCCTTGTAATTCAACTACCTATTTGTCATCAGTTTGTTCTTCAGTAGTTGAGACTTCCTCTTCCTCCACATCCGATTCAACATTTAATATTGTATTTGGAGGTTTAGGATCAGAGGAAGGATCTATTTTGTAAGGTCTATAAGATTTCCTTGAAGAAGTCTCAACTACCTGCTTTTTAATGTCGACCATTTCATTGGACATGGTTTTAAGGACCTTTTGTAGACCTTCAAGATCAAAAGGATATTTAGGTGTTTTTTTCTTGGATTCTTCCCTAACAGTGAACTTCTTGGATTTTATTTCTTCTAATGAATTCTTCTTATCTAAAGCTAAAATGCATTTTTCTACAGTTATGGCTTCTTTCATATTTTCTACCAAAGTTGGTTTCGTAGCCATATCGACTAAAATAGCTGCATTTGAGGGAAGAGAAGAAATGTACCATTCATTTTGAACTTCATCACTAGGTTTGGATGTTGTTGGGATTTTGTTCAATAACTTATTACAATGTGAATTGAAGTCCTTAATTAGTTCTGTAGGTTAAGCTTTCAAGTTGGAGAGGTCATTGAGAAGAGTAGTTGTCGATCGATCATCTCCAAACTTGGTTAGGAACTACTCTTGAAAGGCATCCCTACTATTAATGGAACCATATGGTAATGAAAAATACCATGATCCTACAAATCCTTGTAAAGTATAAGGGAATAATCTTACAACTGCATCTTCTTCTACCACTGCATTCAGATTTATGGACAACATGAAGTTATTTATGTGTTCTTCAGCAGGGAGACCATCATTAGGGTTCAGATTGTGTTTTCTTATGTTTCCTTTGAGGGTGAGGCAGTGGAAATTCAAATGGGGGAATCCCAAATTTTTCACTTTGTGATCTGGTTAACCTTTGAGAGGAAGGAAAATGTGAAGAAACACTAGCTTGGGATAATTCAGATTCTTCTTGAGACAGGGAAATCCCTTGCAATTTATGGATTAAAGACTGAACTTCAGGAGTTTCTATAGAAAAAGATTGATCTGATTTCTTTGGAAAAACAATAGTGGATTCTAAGGTTTTCTTCAAAACTTCACGTCTAAGATTTTGGGATTTGGAATGTGACCGCGAAGTAAGAGGTGATGGTGAGGGAGTTTTACTCTTAGAATGTCTTTCTGATTTAGATTTTCTTGCCATTCATATTTAGGCCCTCCTTCTAGTGCCAAAATGTTGAAGCCTCAAAATTCATTGCGACAACATGGGGGATAACCACCCAATCTTGACCTTGAAAGAAACTCCTTTTCCATTTGGTATAGTGGCTCCAACCGGGGATAATGAGACTAGTTTTCCAGAGAAGATTGATTTGGTAATGTTGATGGGATTATATAAGATGTAATGGGAAATGATTCAACTAAGTATAATCTAATCTAACTATTAAACACATGCATATATCTTAATCTAGCATTATCTAACTATAAATATATCTGAGAATAAAATAAGATATGCGATATACAATGATTTCTTACAAAAATTGGTAATAAAGATCATTCAATTGCCAATAGAAATGAAATAATCTAACGATAATTGTTTTGGATAAATATTTAGACAAAACAATTGAGAGAAATGTATCGCATATAAAAATCGTTTATGTATTCAAAACAGAATAATAGCTAAAACATAATACATAAGTGCAATAATGCAGAACTATAATTCAGACTTTCATACATAAAACAATCAATAGAAAGAGTATTGCTTAATACATAAATAAAATACAATCATACGATAAAAGTATCGTATATGATAGGTACTACTCATGTGCTTCAACAATATTGAACCAATTTCATTCAATCCAATACACTCTAAGATTACAAAAGTGTAATTTCAGTAGAGCATGCCAGATATTCAAATAAAAATAGATCTCGTTCCATTCATTTCAGCAAAACCTTGTCAAAAATACAAAAGTGTAATGTCTTGAAAAGTGTTTTTGATAAAATTCTAGACCCCTATCTAATGCATGAGAGGGGTTTGAATACTAAAATACATGCCTCAAAATAGATTATTACAAAAATAGTTGAGGAGGTTTCAAACAACCATCCTAAGAATGGACAAAAATAAAACTAAAAATAAAATAAAACTAATGACTAGCTCCTTTGAACTTGAGCTAATTTAATCTACTAACTTGATCTCTGAGGTTGCAAATGTCAATCATTGGCTTGAGATGAGGCAACTGGCTGATTGTGGATTTTAACTACCCAAAAATATGGCATCTCATAAAGTCGGCATCATCTTTTGTGTAGAGGTTGTTAACCACCACAGAGTCATCCACTGGTTGTGTGATTTTACTAGAAATTGCTAGTATGTCTCACAATTCAGCCTGGTTAGTTGTTTAATTTCCTCTTCCTTTTCCTGTGTTGTTTGTTTCCGCTACTGCTCTAGTTATTTGAAATTTGGTAGAAACCCTGGTACACATTATTTGACAAGGTTGGCACCGTGAAGGTTTTCATTTACGACTTCTATTATGCTGCTTGTTTCTCCTGTTGCTATCATTGTCACCCTTTCTGCCTATTTCAACTGAGAGTATCATTCTGTAAACAAAATATATTTGTGGGATTCTTCCACTATTGGTAAGTCAACCTTTCTTCCATCCTTAGATTCTTACCAAGTGATAAATTCAGAAACCTTCTTGTGGATTTATTCGTACTCAAACCTCATATCAATTACTTGGTTTGTCAATTTATCACTAGTCTCATAATAAGGATTTATCTGTGAGATTTTCTCGCAGAACATTTCTCCTTGTTGCATTAATAGGGAATTGAGGGTGACCACTTCTTTGATGAATTAGTCAATTTTTGGGGTTATCTTTGAATTTATCCACCATGGCTTGCATTTGATAAATTTGAGAATCCTTTTCTGACAAGATGGCCTGGTGCTATAATCTCATCTGATCAAATTCTCTCTAAAGCTGGGCTACCTATTGTTTTTCTTGCTGATTAGTTTTTTCTTGTGCTAATTATTGTTCAAGCTGCATAATTTTATGTTCCTTTTCTTTTAGCAACATTCGGACTTCTGTTGCCTTATCGATGGTTGTTGTGGCATAATCTCTTGTGAGCTGTGACAGCTTTGTGAGATTCTCTGATGGGTCAACAGGGGTGTCCTTCCACACAATATCCATTGGTTCATTTTCTAGAGACGTAACAACAATGGTGTCCATTTTCCTTTTCTTCCTTTGTCTTTTAACTATAGACTTATGAGTAAGACTATAAAAAATATCTAATGGAGGTATCTCTTCAATTCTCAAGACAATTTTAGAATTAGGAACAACATGAATAATATCAATATCCTGAGTACCTGTGGCTCCTGGCTCTATCATTTCTGTATTTTATTTATGTTGGGTCTGCTTGGGGGTTTGCAATTCGTATGTTTCCTTAATATTTATGTATGTATGGATCTTCTTATTGAATTTCTCCATTCTTGTTCCAGGTCACTAATTGGAGCCTTACCTGACTGAGCTGAAGTAGAAGCAACCTCTACCTGCTTCTTTACCAAGGCCTATTCAGCCATTTCCTCTGTATTTCCAGCTATATCTTTCTTAGATTCTTTATTTGTGTTTCCTCCTCCATTTTGAGATTTCCGTTCTACATGCTCTGACTTGTGAGTCGACTTCTCTTGGGTTTCTTCTTTAGAATTTTCTTTGGAACTTCCCTCCAAGCTTATTCTAGGAGTTGGTTCTCTTATTGGTTCAATCTATAATAGGTCTAATGGGACCTTTAACAATCTCTTATTTCTATACACATGAAAAGAATTAATATATTTCAAGCTCAACAATAGTGATGCCAAATGTAGGACTTGTGAAAATGTTTCTGCTTCTTGAAAGAGGTCATCAAAGGCATCCTATTCATGGGTGAATTGTTTTACTTTCACCATAGTGGTAAATTATTTAGAAACGTGATTCGAGTCATATTGTCTCCCAGAAACTATGGTTAATTTTAGAGACATAATAATCTCTACTTCTTTTACTTCATGTCCATAGTCATGTAGTGCGAAAGCATCACAATGTAATGGAAAGGCTAGCAAAATGGATTTCTTCTATTCTTTCAGTCCTTTGGTTAAACCACACTCCCTTGTTGTCTAGTAAGTTATTTCTCTGGCTAATAGCTTGTCTTGGACATAATATGGGAGAACATGCAGAGAAGAAATGTTCCCAAAGATTCTAATGTAGGTGAATGTCTCTTCCCTGAACCGTCTAGCAAATTGAAAGATGTCTACTTTAGCCTCTTCAGAAAACCTAGGGGTTGTTCTATAAAAAATAGTTTTATGAATAGGTAGCATAACACCCTAACATATTTTGTAAACATGGGGATGGAATTGATATTCCCACAAAATTTTATGGTATATATGGATGGGGAGTGGATCTTGTATAGTCCACTTCCATCCCATATTCAGAAACTGAGAAGAAAAACAAATTGCATCCATAACAAAAGCACTCATAAAGAAAGGGGGAAATATCCTTGAAGAAACACTTATTTTCTTTCTATATTCCATAATGGACTTTGCTAGATTGTCTGATAAATCTGGCTCTAGTTCATAATTGTTGCATTAAATGCTGCATCAATTAACGAGAGCCACTCCATAGAAAATTTGGTGCTATTGGGTCTACCGAATAACCTACACATCATTGTTTCTGTGAAACTATGAGGGGGTGAGATGGATGCTATTGAGTACATACTAGTTTTACCCATTTGAGTTTGCCTCTACTTGACCTCTAGGTCTGTGTAATGTCCAATGAGTCTTCATTCTCTTCAGTGAAATTCTCAAGGGATTCTTTGTTATAGATATTTTGAGGCTCGGGTAGCTGGTACATTAGCCATAAATTGTCTGGTGAGAAAGACCCCATAACCTATTGTCTTTTATTCCTGAAAGTTCTGTTTTAGACATCTACCTCATCAATTACCCATTTTACCATATCTGTTTATAGTAATATCCTTGGTCTCATGGCTATTTGGTGAAAGAATGAACAAGCTATTTCAAAATAGGAGGCATAAGATGATTCGTGAGCATCAGTTGTGGCCTTTTTTACTAGTGGCCTGGGCTTCTCTTCTTCTAACAGGTTATACATGGCTTCCCATGTCATGGTTCCTTCATCTTTGCTGCATATGGTATCAAAGAAAAGTGGTATCATGTATGATTTCTCAGATGTAGTTTCCTTTCCCTTCTTCGCCATTCTTTCCAACATTGTTTTCTATGGAGTTTTCTTGAAATGGAGCAATGGAAGTTATCAGACAAACACAAAGCAAAAATGATAGCGAGAATTAAATGATATAGTTAACCTCAAAAGGTGACAAGAAAAGAGTTATTATTCGAAATGCAGATGAAAAGATATCAAATCACGTTGAGCCATTCTTAACATAAATTGTTATGAAACCATCTCACAAAAATATGTAAAAGATAGATCGACGCCTTAGAATTCAGCCTCTTTGAGGGGGCAACCTCCTTTACATTACATAAATGAACAATTCTTGGATGATTCAAATGACAAAACCTCCTTTCTATATATAGGAGTCTAAGGAGTCACAATGTAACACAACCGACCTAAAAATAATAATATAAAGACACAAAAATAATAATAGAGGGATTCTATGGGGCACAGTAATAACAATATGGGGATAATAGGGGCAAAACAATATTAATAAGGGATATAGCTACAATAGTAATGGGGTAATCACTAGTATTATAGGGACCTAACATGCCCCTCTCCTTCAAAAAAGTGTTTTCCTCAATGCTTGAGTAGTTTTGGATGCTTCTGTATAAAATTTGCATCCTCCCACGTGGAATCTTCAGCGGATAAGTTCTTCCACTTGATAAGATACTCCGAAATTGACTGATTTCATAACTATCGAGTTCTTGTTTCGGTGACTGCTTCTGGTTCCAATATAATTTTTCCTTCCTCGTCAAGTTCTGGAAATATTGTTTGAACTAGGAGCTTGTCGCCTATAACCTTCTTTAAACATGAAACATTGAAAACTGGGTGCAATCTAGAAGTTGCAAGAAGCTCCAATTTGTATACCATAGTACCAATATTTTGCAACACCTTGTACGGACCATAATACTTTGGTGATAATTTATTGTCCTTCTTATCTTGCTTGAGGGGCATTTGCTTATATGGTTGTACTCGTAGGAATACCCAATCACCTACAGCAAAACTTCTTTCGCTGTGATGTTGATCTGCCTATTGTTTCATTCTATTGTATGCCAATATGAGGTTATCCTTTAAGAGTTGGAGGACTTGTTGTTGATATTCGACGTGATGTTCCACTGCTTGAACCTTAGAATTTTCTCTTAAATATGATGTGATGGATGGTGGCTAATATCCATAAAGTTCCATAAATGGGGTTATTTTTGTTGCTGTATGGAAGGAAGTGTTATACCACCATTCAGCCAGAGACAACCATTTGACCCATTGTGTCTATTTATCAGATACAAAGCAACGAAGATATCCTTCCAAACATTTTTTTACTATCTCAATTTTCCCATCAGATTGAGGATGATAAGATGAGCTATGAGCTAACTGAGTCCCAAGACAAGAAAATAATTCTGTCCAAAAATTTCCAGTGAAAATGGGATCTCTCTCGCTTATAATAATCTTTGGGTTTCCATGTAGCTTTTGAATTGTTTCCATAAATGTAGTAGAAACTGTACTCGCTTATAAAGGATGAGATAATGCACAAAAGTGTGCATACTTGGTAAGTCTGTCAACTACCACCATGATAACACTCTTTCCTTCAGACTTGGGTAAACCTGTGATAAAATCCATTGAAACCTCATCCCAACGTTGGCTTGGAATGGATAAAGGTTGTAATAGTCTTGGGGTCTTAACTGTTTCAACTTTATTTTGTTGGCAAACCAAACATTTCGCCACAAACTTTTGAATATCTGATTTAAGGCCATCTCAAAAAACATCCTTCTTAACCCTGTGGTAGGTTTTTAGAAATCCTGAGTGCCCTCCTAAGGGAGAGGTGTACAATTCCCTAAGAATCTTTTCTTTGAGTTGGGAATTCTTACATAGGTATAACCGATCCTTGTACCATAATGAATCATTTTTCCAGCTAAGTATATCAAATGTACTGGGATCTTGTTGTATCTTTTGAATGAGTTCCCACACTTTCTCGTCATTCTTCCATTCATCCCTTGCTTCGTTTATCTAATCTGGTTGGATAATAGAAATGGTGCAAAGAAATGTTTCCACGTCCTCATCCTTTCTTGAGAGTGCATCTGCCATAACATTTTGCTTCCCTTTTTTGTAGATGATTTCAAAGTCATAGTCCAACATCTTTGTGACTTATTTTTGCCGCTCATTTGAAGATAATATTTGTTCCAAAAAGTATTTAAGAGTATCATGATCTATTTTTACCTTGAAGTGTCTTCCCATTAGGTAGGGTTTCCATTTCTTAAGTGCATGTAGTATTGCTAGCATTTCCTTCTCATAAATAGCTTTGTGTAAATACTTTCCTTTGATTGGATGACTTTCGAAAGCAATGGGTCTTTGTTCTTGCATTAAAACAACACCA
>APFE030722624.1:12206-22757 GCA_000404065.3 Pinus taeda
AACCCTAACCCTTTAGCAATATACATATCTTCACACCGAATATGATTTGGGTCGTTACATACATGATTTTATTGTTATAAATGTACAACGATTTCTGTTGTGATTTCAAGAATTCTATTAGCATATGTGGGTACATAGTTTTAATATGCAACATAAATGTTTACGGTTGAGTTAGAGGCCTGTTAAGTATGAGAAGTCTAGACTCGAGTGATAGATCTCTGTATCAATACTTGATTATTAGATTCATGATTCCTTTGGGAGTAAATTAGAATTCTTTCTGTAAACAATATCATCATAAAAGCAACAATATTTGTTTCCTCCTGTATGCTCTTGCAACTGTGTGTTACATTTTTGCGTAGAACTTATTAAAGATTTCATTTCTATACTACAACAACATTCTAAGTTACTAATCTAAATTTTTTTGATGACACTAAACATTAATTACTTCCCTAAAGTAATAAATAGATGTTAACACAAGGATAAGTACCTATTTGGATATTTGAATGAATATGCTTCAAGCCTACATTCCTTTGATTTAGAAGGTCTCGTCACCTGACCTCAGATCCCGTAATTATGTCCAGAATCCCCCTTGAGCTCTTCCACTTCTGTCAAGGACAGACAATTTTGGTACCTTGGGCATCAGGAAACTAATCTAGTCTCAAGTCGCGTACCTCAATTCCTTCCCACTCGCTAACTTGCTCAGCTCTCGGAATAAAATTTCTCACAGTACAATTTTTTCTCCCCCTTTCCAACCCCCACTAGTTCCTCTATTTTCCCCTTTTTAAGGTAGAAAGTGAGAGAACTATCTGTAACTATTTTTCAGTAGTTCATAAAATTGATTTTCTAGTTCCATTCGCAACTGAATTAGAATCTTTTAATTAATATTTAACAACTTTTCTTATGGCGTTTCACCCTAAACATTTTTAACAATTCAAAATAAACTAAACTAAAATAAAAGTGGTAAATAAAACTTGATAACAACAATTTTCGATATGTTAGCAGGTGTTACATTATTTGATTATATTACAATATATTTGATATTAAATTTTTTATTTAAATATTATTTAATTCACATACTTTATTAAATTTCATTTAGTTATTTCATTTAATTATTTAATTTACATAATATTATTGGTTCATTCAATTTAAATTTTTTATGAAAACAATACCTATCCTAGAGTTTTATTTATTTTGAATATTTTATTTAATTATATTTATTATTTAATTTGAGCTATTAATTAAAAATATTAATCAATTAAATATTTCTTGGTGGCATTTACTTTAACATGCCACACTCTTAAGGTCATAAATTTGTCTGTTAATAATTCTTAAGAAGAATATTCAAACCATATTTGCCTCCCAATTAATTACAACTTTTTATTTCAAAAAATAAATCAACAAAGCTGTATCCACACCTTAGATTTTACATGTAACAGTTTACCATACAATAAAACATTTAACTCTCTCATACATAAAGATAGGAGTAATTTATGATTACTCCAAGAGGTTTAGATTTTAGAGTGGATGTGACGGAATTCCAAGCTAAAAGTTGGATAATTTATTTTCAAATACAGTGATGAATTTTAACATACATTAATATTCTTTTTTTAAATAAGTATATTTGGGAAGAAATCATCAATTTTAATTTGTGGTTAAACTTATTTTTTATAATTTGTGTTCAACTTATTTTATAATAAGAAATTCATATATATATATATATATATATAATTTGTGTTTTTTAGATATATTCTTAAACAAGGATTAATACATTTTAAATATTTTTCGATATGTTAATTAAATTATGTTTTTATCTAAAGTTAACATTGGATTTTTGATAATTGAACTATTAATTATATTTATATTATAATTTAGGATATAAATTAATTTGATCAGAGTTATATTATATATTAACCAATTATATTAATAAATGTGGTTGATATGCACACAAAGCATGATTTTCCATTATTTACATTACCAATAAGTTTTTTCAAATAAACCAATTAATTTAATTTAATAAATTTTATTAATTATATTTAAATTTTTATTGATATTATTTATGTAAAATGTAATATCATTAATAATATTAAAACTTTATATTTATTTTAAGCGGAATAAAAAAAATAATATTTATTATTAAAACCTTATTTTTTATTAATTAGTTTTATAATAATATTGTTAAAAAAATTATTTTATTATTAATTGGTTTTGTGTCTAGAAAATAGAACATTTGAACATGCCATATGAAGATGAATAATATCCAAGCATTTGTCCACAAACTCTGAGAACTCTTTCTTCAAATTCGGTCAATAGTTGTGTTAGAGTCCTATGCTATAGTAATCAAAGTCATGTTCAGATTTTTTATCATTTTTGCCAATTTGTAAAAGTGTTGCTATGATCTCAAAGAGATCAAGTCATAAATTTTTGTGAAGTGTGTGAGATCAAGTATTTAGTGTCAATTTAGGTTAGGATATATTAAGGTTTTTGAGTGATGGAATATATCAAATCATTGATTTCATAAAAAGTCTAGCTTTAGTAAGTCTATGGTTAATATGTCATCCAAGTCATGGATAAAGATAATAGTGGGTTTGGGTTTTCATCTTTGGGACAAGTTAGTGGTGTCTTTTCAGTTGATTACATAGTCAAATAAAATTGTATGTCATATCTTTGTCACCATTTGCAAACAACAAAGATCTAAGGTTGTTACCATGCTTCTCCATTGCATTGTGCTTAGACATTTCTAAATTTGAAAGGTCATAATTTCACTCAAACAAAGTTCTTGACCACATGAAAGGTTGTAAAGACATGTTATTTTATTCAAAAAACTCATACAGTTCATTATCCATCCACCTGAGGTGCTTTGGATGTTAGTGGGACACCTCTTGCATTTATATTTCATGAGATTTATTGTGTTCCTTGTGAAAAGGTGGTGGTTTAATGAAAATAAAGAAAATAAGGGGTTTGAAGGTCTTTAAGATATTGATGAAGCTTCATAAGTAATCTACAATCTATTTGTATCAATTAAAGTTTAATTTAATGCTCAATTTCACAAATGACAAATTTTCTGTGTTTTTGCACAGTTTTTAATGAAGAAGTGTGTTCCTACATTTTTTACTGTTTTACAAGCAAAATTGAAGACTAGTTTGCGAAGAAATGGTTATAAAATTTGATAACAACAGTTGTCGGTGTGTCACTAGGTGTTAAAACTCCCTCCCCTTGAGAGGAATGTCATCCCTGGTCTTCTTTCTTTAAGTGAACAGTGTAGGATAGAGTTTCTGCATGGCTTCCTCTTCTTCCCAAGTCGCCTCATCTAGGCCAAAGTGCTTCCACTGCACTTTGACCTGGGTCATGGCTCGCCTCCATAGGGTGGTTTCTATCCGATCTAGGATATGAAGAGGCTCTGCCAGAAATTCTCCCTCGAGTTCTACCTATACATTCATAACCTTTTGTCAAAATATTTTTTATAAATCATAATTACTAATAGTTATATTTCATTCTATCATTACTTGAATGCTTTTCGAGTTAATAATATGTCTAGTGTCATATACATATTTTTTAAATAAGGATACATAGAAGACATTATGGACTCAGATGTCACTCGGGAGTGTTAGCTTGTACGCCATGGGTCCGATTCGCTCAAGAATCTGAAAAGGTGGACAATACTGTGGTGCAAATTTTGCACAATCCTTCCATTCCAATGTGCTTTTTGAGGGCTTAACCTTCAAATATGCATGATCTCCTAAGTAGAATTCTTTATGGGTTCTTTTCTTATCTGTATACACCTTTTGCCTATCTTGACAAACATTCAAATTTTGGAAAACCTTCTTGGTGGTCCCCTCCATTTCTGCTAACATATCAGGACCCAACACTAACCTGTTATCTGGACTATTCCAGTCTATGGGTACCTGACACTTTCATCCATATAGAACTTCAAAATGGCTCATAACTAATGATTCATGATGTCCAATATTGTAGGCAAACTCCACCAAGTGGAGGTAATCCTCCCATTTCTGGGGTTGTTGCATTACAAACACTCAATGTCTTCCAATATTCGGTTCAGTTGTTCTGCTAGTTGTCTGTTTCTGGATGGTAGGCAGTGATGAATTGAATTTGAGTGCATAATCCTGCGAAGAGGGTTTTCCAAAATGCGGATGTAAATTTTACAGCTGTATAGGAGATCACTACTTGAGGTATCCCGTGTAGTCAGAAGATATTCCTCATAAATATGTGTGCAATCTCCACCATTTTATAAGTGGATTTTACAGGAATGAATGAGTAGTTTTTCTCAGCTTTTCCACCACAACCATGCTTGAGTCGTGTTGTTTTTTGGTACAAGGTAATCCTGTAATGAAGTCCAAAGTGATTGTCTCCCATTTTCATTCAGGAATGGTCAAGGTTTGTAATAAACAGACAGGATGTTGGTGTTCTACCTGTACCAATTGTCACTCTAAACATTTGGACAAGTATTCTGCCACATATTTTCTTATATCGGGCCATAAACAACATTTCTTGATTGCAGAGAACAATTTATGGTATCCTGGATGAGTTGCGTAAGGTTTTCTATGAAACTCATCTAATAAAAATTGCTTAACGGACTTTTGGTTGGGAATATAAATCCTATTTCTGAATGTTAATATTTTATCGGGGCTAATTCCATATTTTGACTGCCTCCCTTTTTCCTAAGTGTCTGAATCTTGTTGCCATAAGAATGTATATTCCAGTCTCTCATGGAGGCCTCTTGGACAACCTTTGGCAGGTTATATTGTGCTTGACTGAATTGTACTTCATAAATGCAATGTACCTTTCAGCTTAAAGTGTCTACTACCAGGTTTTATATTCCTGTGAGGTGTTTCATGTCAAAGTCAGACTCGCTCAAGAATGCGGTCCATCTGGCCTACTGAGCATTTGAATTGGATTTGTTAAAGAAATTTGTACGAGTTTTGTGGTCAGTTAATAATAGAAATTTCCTCCCTAGAAGGTAGTGTCACCACACTTTTAATGCATGCACTATTACGATTAGCTCCAGATCATGAGTAACATTGTTCATACTCCTTTAGCTTGTGTGACTGACAGGCTATGACTTTTCCTTCCTAAGTTAATACTCCACCAACACCCTCCTTACTCACATATTTACATACTAAAAAATACCTTTTTCGTATCTACTACTTTTAGCACTGAGGCGATTGTGAGAAGTTTCTTTTGTCATTCAAAACTTTGCTAGCATTCCATTTTCCAGTGGAAAGCACACCCCTTTTTCTGCAGTGAAGTCATTGGAAAAGCTATTTTTGAGAAGCCTTTGATAAACTGACAATAATGCCCTCATATGCCCAAAAAGTATTTTATGTGAGCAACGTTTTTCGGTGTGGTCCATTCGATGATAGTTCTGATCTTTCTTGGATCCACCACTATACCTTTCGCGGATATTACATGGCCTAAGTACTCGATTTGATCCTTGTAGAAATTGCACTTACTGAATTTTGCGTACAACTGGTTATCTCACAAAATCTACAATATTGTTCTCAAATGTTGCTCATTTTGATCCTTACTTTTTGAATAGATCAGCATATTATTAGTAACAATTAGTAAAAAAAAATTAACAAATGGCTGTAAAATGGCATCAATCAGCTCATGAACGTGGTCGGAGCATTGATAAGGCCGAAAGGCAGTACCACAAACTCGTAGTGTCCATAACGAGTTCGAAATGTGGTTTTGAAGATGTCTTCGTCGTTTATTTTGATTTAATGGTAGCCAGACCTTAAGTCGATTTTGGATATTACACTAGCTCCCTGTACTTGATTGAATAGGTCGTTTATACGAGGTAAAGGATATTTTTTTTTTATGGTCAGATTGTTTAGCTGATAGTAATCGATTTATAATCTTAATGTACCATGATTTTTCTGTATGAATAGTATAGGGGCTCCCCAAGGGGACACACTAGGGCAAATATAACATTTATCTAACAGTTCTTGAAGCTGCATTTTCAATTCTGTTAATTCATGAATGCTCATACAGTAAGGGGCTTTAGAAACAGGAGCTACCCCAGGCACTAACTCAATGATAAAATCGATGTCCCACTTTGGTGGCAACCGAGGAATGGATTCATGGAATACATCCAAAAATTCTTGAATTAGAGCAACTCTCTCTAAGGAGGTCATATTATTCCTATCATTGTTGTAGCCTACTTGGACATTATAAATCTGGAAACTCTTCCTTATGCATCTTCCAAGCTGGTATGTTGTAATATGGCGTAGTTCAACATTCCTCTTGATTCCTTGAATTTTGTTTCACTGCCCTGACTCGGTAAGATAACTAACTCATTTTTCTTTGCAATCCACTAGAGACCAGTGACTCTCCAACTAGTCCATTCCTATCAATACATCATATGAACCGAAGGGAAGGATGTTCAAGTCAACATGAATTGGCTATCCTTAAACTGTTATAGGGTAGTTTTCTATTTTTGCAGACACCTTCCTTTTTGTCTCGGTGGCTAGTTGAACTAGCCAAGGTTTCTTAAATTTATTGTTTTGTAGCTTACATTTTTCTACCACATTAGGACTAATGTAGCTTAAGCTAGTGCCTTGATCAAATAAAACAGAATCATGTTGATCGACAATCGCACCTTCACATTCGATCATAGTGGCTTGATATTCTGCTTGATGATCGTCTAAGGCAGCATTGATTCTTGGCATGCTTCTTGTGATGTCTCCCATTGTAGATGCTTCTTGCATGTTTGATAGTTGTTCAGTTTGAGCATTGTGTGGGAAATTCTTGTAATAATGTGCTTCCCCACATCCCCGACATTGCAGTGGCAACTTTTGTGGCTGATCTGTAATAGTTTTGTTAACTCCTTCCAGCTGTCTATTGTCAGTATAAGTCTGAGTTCTGGCCATATTTATTGCAAATTTTCCAAAAGTCCTTTTTTGATTACTTCTGCCATTTATGACTTTTGGCTATCTGTTTGGTGGTATGTTCCTTATTTTCTTGCCAATGGTGCCCTTAGGTCCCTCATTTTTCTGCTTCATCTGCTGATAACAGATGCAAGCTTTACGTACAACATCATCCATTGTTTTAGGATAATAAAATTATAATTTTTCCTTCATGACATTTGGCAAGGTGTTAATGAACCGATGAGTTTTATCTTTTTCTTCTTGCATAAATGGAATGTACCATAACAGGAGAGTAAACTGCTTCACATACTTGTCCATGGTTAAGGCTCCCAGTCTTAACTCATGGAACTCCTTTGTTTTTTCATTGTAGTAATGTTTACTTAGGTATTTATCTTTAAAATGTTTCTGAAATTCCTACAATGTTACTTGCTCCTCATCTATTTTCCTCACAGTTCCAATTTATTCCTACCAAAGGGTGGCCTTCCCCTGTAATTGGTAAACTTCTTGTCGAGCTTTAAGTTTTATAGTATACTCATAAATCTGAAGATATTTACCCATGTTGATCAGCTAGGCTTCCACTTCTTCTTTAGATTCCCCTTCAAATAGCGATGGTTTGATTCTTTTGAACTCACCATTTTGTCTTCTTCTTCTGCTTTATGGCCTTCTGTTGATTCCGTATTATCCTCTCCATTGTTGGTAGTTTGGGTCTTTTCTCTATTTTCTATTATGGGGTCGGGAGCATGTCGATTTTGTCGATTGGACATACTTTTAAGGATATTCTCATGTTCTTACCTTAGTTGCTTGTTTTCCTTCCTCAAGTTCATGATTTCTACTCATAGTCGTTGTACAGTTTCCAGTAGAGCAGTGTTGGCTTGTCACGATTCCTCTCCCAATTGTACCCATAGTTTTGGGTTTGTCTCCACATAAGGTGTTTATGGTTGGCTTATGGGTCAGGATATTTTCCGTATTTTTTTGTCTTGCTGCTGACTTATATTTTTTCTTCTCTATCTTTATGTTCATATACATCCAAACTTAGTTTGTGTAATTTGTTTATTTCATGATTACACATAGATAAAAGACTTAATGAATTATAATAAAATGACCCAAAAGTCTTAGTTTATGAGCCTGGGCTCCGATACCATTTGTAACATCCATATGTAAAAAAAAATTAACCATTACGTAAATAAGAGAGTTGGGCTACAGAAATTAATTGACTATTACCAACGGGCATTTACAGTACCCATAACCTTCACAAATTACAGGGCTATTTCATGCAGATAATTGCAATTAATTTGCTTGCCTGGTCCTTGCCTCGGGGAAATCCACCTCATTAAAGCGGGAGAACCTCGAGGTCCTCCGTTCTCCTCGCCATCCCTTCCATAGTTGGCTTCATAACTCTGCATTAACTTGGCCACTCAGAGGAGTCTCGAGACTATGCATTTGGCGCAATCTTCATCGTTGGATCCTGGATGATCCACGATCGTGGTTGTTTGAGGTTGATGGATAGGGTTAAGATCCTATGGCTATGAGGGAACATACATTTGTTCCTACTTTTGTTTCATGGTGCTTCTGCTCTGCAGCCCTGATGGTAGACTGTTAGTTCTGGTTTGAGGTCTATCGTTCCTATCCTTCCATGGCTACATGCTTCTCCACCAAGTAAGGGCAAGTCATTACCAGCGTTTGAGTGTTTTGTTGATCGTCCTTTCCTTATTGTTTTAGCGGATGAGATGGGGTTTCCTCACTATCTCTCTTGCGAAGGGGTTATTGATACTAAATGAGTTTTCTTGTCAAACATGTGTGACCTCGAGATGGAGCAATACGGCTTCACGTATAGGTGGAAGGTAGCAATCTCATACATTCACGGTTAAGTTGATTTCCTTTTCCTGAACATTTTTTAAGGGTTGTAAGCTATTCTACTGAATTTGGTCGCAGCCCCTTGGAGTGCAGGTCTCCACTCATGTAAGATCTCTTTTTTTCATTTTCTTTTAATTCTCGATTCCTTAAACAAGAAATGGTTCTCATTTAATTGTTCTTTTGAACGAGTAATGTTTCGATGGTTTCGTTTTGACCTTGCGGCATGACCTTCTCGGGCTTTGACCTTCTAAGTACTGCTGTGTCATCTTTTATCCCAGTGGATTGCACCAAGAACTCCTTTTGCTTTGAGTTTTTAAGCTTCTCCTGTGATCAAAGATCTTGAAATTGTATTAAGATGGAATTGGTCCCTACGGCCATAATACCTCTGCTTCATGGTTTTAGCTATCTGTTTTAGTTAAAGATAGGGTGAGCATGACCGATGTTTAGACTTGTATTTTGGTTTGACTCTGGTATTCAATGGGGACCGAACGATGATTTGGTATTTAAACATATACTGTAATTTATTGCTTGTTATGACCCAAACTATTACTAAGCTTTATTGTATATACATAATGATTAAGTTTATTTTAAAAGCCGAGAATATTTTAAGATTTGCATGAAAGGAATCATTGTTTTTATTTTCCATATATGATTCTAAATGTGCGAGACTTGATACACTGCTATATTTGTTCTATTATTTAAGGGTTCAAATCTTTTATGAGCCTAGGTATTCAGCTCTTAGAGGGTTCTTGTAAAACTCGACCAAGGCCTATAACCCTAACCCTTGAGCAATATACATATCTTCACACCGAATATGATTTGGGTCGTTACATACATGATTTGCTTGTTATAAATGTACAATGATTGCTGTTGTGATTTTTGGAATTCTATTAGCATATGTGGGCACATAGTTTTAATATGCAGCATAATTGTTTATGGTTGAGTTAGAGGCATGTTAAGTATGAGAATTCTAGACTGGAGTGATAGCTCTCTGTATCAATACTTGACTGTTAGATTCATGATTCCTCTAGAAGTAAATTAGAATTCTTCTTGTAAACAATATCATCATAAAAGCAACAATATTTGTTTCCTCCTATATGTTCTTGCAACCGTGTGTTACATTTTTGCATATAACTTATTAAAGATTTCATTTCTATACTACAACAACATTCTAAGTTACTAATCTAAATTTCTTTCATGACAGTAAACATTAATTACTTCCCTAAAGTAATAAATAGATGTTAACACAGTGATAAGTACCTATCTGACTATCTAAATGAATATGATTCGAGCCTACATTCCTTTGATTTAGAAGGTCTCACCACCCAACCTCGGATCTCGTAATTATGTTCAGAATCCCCTCCGAGCTCTTCCACTTCTGTCAAGGACAGACAATGTTAGTACCTTGGGCATCAGGAAACTAATCTAGCCTCAAGATGCTTACCTCAATTCCTTCCCACTTGTTAACTTGCTGAGCTCTCGGAATAAAATTTCTCACAATAAGGTTTTTTTCTCCCCCTTTCCAACTCCCACTAGTTCCTCTCATTTTCCCTTTTTAAGGGAGAAAGTGAGAGAATTGTTAACTATTTTTTAGCAGTTCATAAAATTGATTTTCTAGTTCCATTCTCAACTAAATCAGATTCATTTAATTAATATTTAACAACTTTTCTTATGGCTTTTCACCATAAATGTTTTTAACAATTCAAAATAAACTAAACTAAAATAAGAGTGGTAAATAAAACTTGATAACAACCATTGTTAGTGTGTTATTGGGCATTACATTATTTAATTATAAATACAATATATTTGATTA
>APFE030722625.1:0-15595 GCA_000404065.3 Pinus taeda
GTATGAAACCAGCTCAAGAAAAGATAGAAAAGATAGATCAACGCCTTATAATTCAGCCTCTTCGAGGGGGCAACCTCCTTTACATTACATAAATGAACAATTCTTGGATGATTCAAATGACAAAACCTCCTTTCTATATATAGGAGTCTAAGGAGTCACAATATAACCCAGCCGACCTAACAATAATAATATGAAGCCACAATAGTAACATTAGTGGGCTTATATGGGGTACAATAGTAACAATATGGGCACTATGTGGGTACATCAATATAATAAGTGGGTTGTACTAATAACAATAAGGGTTACACTAGTAGTATAGGGGCCTAACACCATCCCTTTTTCAGAATCTCTAAAATTTAAAAAGGGCCGAGTTGTCTTTGTCATTAAACTCGTTAAAACCAATAGCGACAAACTTGTCCATACAGACAAGAACGAGTTTAACTGTCGCTAGGCTCGTTAAAACATAGCGACGGGTTTGCCCGAGGGTCAAATTATAGAACAAGCATATGTTATCCTCCTCAAGCTTGATAAAAATAAAGAGGTACTAGTCAGCAATGGCTGGGGAAAAATTGGGAAGAAAATTCGAAGAAACTTTATTGGTAGCAAGTTGCTCTTGAACATGACACTTTCACTCCATCACCATGATTGAGTCAGGTTGGGTTATTTCGTTCAGCGGTCATAGTACCATTGGTCCACCGTACCATCCATGTTTTGGGGTTAACGCTACCAATCCATTTCAGCATCGCTGATATGTTCAAGAGAAGTCGCTCAGAGAATTCATCAACCTAGCTTGTGTCTCATCCATTGCAATACCTTCACCCTTCATTCTTTCATGACCGCCACCTTGAACCATGTATCATCAAATCATTTTCACCTCCACAAAATCATTTGCTTCGTTCCATGTTGTAGATATGGGATTCATTAAGGCCCTCCTATGACAGGCCACTTCTTGTCGACAACAGCTCATTATTCAAGAAGTCAACCTAGGAACAACCCTTTCGGTACTTTGAGGCTTGCATGCTTCAATGGCAAGTTTCTCACTTCTGGCGATAGGTTTACATCAATGGCCTTCAACCAAAATATTTTGCGTGGTGTTCGACGCCAGGTCCCATTTTCAAACCACGTGAATTGTACTGTCATACCTTGAGGGCCATCATTATGATTGGTGATTCCTCTCGTGCATGTTAACAGCTTACATCATTGGCTAGAAATTAGGCAATGTCTTTCCAAGTTCGTCTCCAGAACATCTTCTCACATGGATCGACTTGTACTTCGGGTGAAGATTGAACGAGTTCGAAGACCCCGGATCTAGTTTCATCCATCCGGGTTGTGATATATTCAAGAAAATAAAGACATTAAATGTACATCATTGCTGCACAGATGATCATCCGAATCAAAGGATGATGGCTCTATCAGAATCATCATTCTACCACACATACGGTTGTCTATCATATGTACATGAAAATGAATTTATAAAGTTGAGCATGGGTATGCCCGCCTCAGCTAGATCATGAAAATATTATCAAGATAATGTATTGTATTGTATCTTATTATAGGTCACCTTCTAGTTTGAAAAACCTCTGATCCTCATGATAAAGCATTTCACCCAACATCAAAAGATTTATGACCTCATGCTTTAGGGGGCAACTGTTATAGACATATTTGGGCACTGCAACCCCAATCATATATGTCCATAAACCAAGGGCTTTTGAGTCCCTAAAAGTGTTGTTTCACACCCTAAGGGAACAAGGTCAGCTGATTAGATCATCTCCCAGAAGTTCTCCATTGAAAACTGCTCAGAACTGGTCAAAACTAGACCATACAGACTGCTCAGTGCTAAGGGTGCGATGCATCTCACCTGCCACATGAAAAAAGTATGATTCATACTGAAAACCCCTTCTATAGGGTGCGATGGGTGAGAGTAGACAAATGGCAGAGACAGTTTGCAAGGTGGATGATCATGGAATCTTCCAGAAACTTCTCCTCTGACACTTGCCTCTCTGAATTCGTCCAGGGATGAGTAAGAGATCATTAATCTCCAAGTGGAACCAAGAACTATCAGAGAGAGGAAACTAATCAAAATCTCAGAAGCTAACTCACCCCCCTGCAAACATCTATATGTGGATCCCTCATCCCAGAGATCCAGAGGCTGGAATCTTGTATCTTGTAAGGAAGTGTTGTTGGTCTCTTAGTGGAATTTCATATTGTCGGGTGATCTAAGCTTTTCATGAGGTAAAGAAGGGCTTTCATGCTGGGAGGATGACGCTGGGTCAGATCAATGGGTTGTAATCCTCTCTTCTACTCTTTCTATCAATAAAGCTATTCAAGTGTCCTCCACATTCTTGTATGTTTGATGATATATGCATTTGTGTGATCAATATATATATGGTCCTCTATTGTTTAAGATTGTAGATCCCATTACTTTGAAGGTATTATGCTTCTTTGACTTTACAGGTACTCTTTGAAGTGGGGTAAGTAAGGAAGAAGCAGCAAAGATCTGTCAGAGTGGAGAAGGAATAAGCAAGGAACCAAGCAAAAGATTGAGGTTGGTATTCTTTGCTCCTCTCCTATCTACTTCTCATAAAGGAAAATGAGAGTAACTTTAGTTTGTTTGTTTCTAAGACAGCTACCCATCTTAGTGGGACTGGCAACTCTGAATGGACACTAGATTTCCCAATAACACTCCCATACAAACACTTTTATGGTCTTGCGCTCTCTTTCAACTACTTAGGGTGCTGAGACTGTGCTTCCTTACTGGTGTGAGGCTTCAAGTTACCTTCCAATCTGCTCCACGTGCCTTCCTTAGTTACTCTCGCGCTAGTCAGCGCATTGTGTTCTTCCCTATGTGGTGCGCTTCATTGATTACATTGTCTAATAAGCTGCAGTCACAACCATGGTAGTATAGCCCAAAACTCTCAGTGACATTCTTCTAGTGCAGTGGTAGGGCTTCCCATATGTGGCCCTGTCCTTCTCTTGACACGTAATGCTTGCGAGATTTTAGTTTCCAGATTTCTGATATCCTTGTCCATTAATATGTTTTTCTGCTTCAGTCGTACCCGATCTTCTTCAAGTTTGCGAAGCTCAAGATTCCCTTGCTGAATCGCTTCTTGGATCTGTATATGTTCGTCCTCACGTGGCTACATAATCTCTTTGCTCTGGTCCTCGCATGTTGTCGCAATTGCGTGAGGATTCTTTCCCAAATCTATGGCCTCAACGATACTTGTCATCTTAGGAGTCATTTCCGTGCTCAGGTTCTTGCACACGGCCCTATAGGCCCATCGGACCACTGGCACGCACAATCCCTATTAGTTCATCCCATCTGGTAAAATTTGTTCATGATTCCGCATAGCTTTGTGAAGGCTCTGATGTGGAATATTTGTGGTGTGCATTGCTTTTCCTACTGTCACGTCGGGTTCTGATTTTCGATCCTTAGTCTGGGATGTTTTTATACAACACACATTTGCAACCATCGACACAGGTGGGCACGTAAACTGCTTTTTCCTAGCTGCCTAGCCCTCTTTTGACATTGGGTACTTTCAAATCGCAAGCGCATCCATCTTCGACATTCACGCTAGTTTCCAATATTCTTCTAATGTGTATTCCACCATCGTATGGGTTTCGCGCGCAACACCCATTCCAGCGCACCGTACCACTGCTATTTCGGTACTGCACTTTCAAATTTGTCTAAGAATTCATCCACTCCTGTTACCCCATCATATGTTGGTAGTTCCCTTGTTTCTATTGTCACGCACCATAGTGATCTAATTATCATATTGCAATTTAGCATTGTCACTTCGTCCAACCAGTTTTTCTAGCGTTATACTTCCTCATCTGAATCTGAAGTACAGGAACTGTTGCGTTCCCATGAGATTCTCCCATCTATAGTCGGGTTAAACCAATCCTAGTCTTGTGCTGTTATCTGGTAGATGCAATTTAGCTCATCGCCGATGTCATCGTCATGCATAGGTTTAGTGTAGCATGCTCCTTTGATTGGATCTAGCAAAACTACTACACTTAGGGACGTTTTCTCGAATATAATCTTCCACTTCTTTAGGTTGATGACTCCATTGATATTAGTGGCCTAGTCTATTCCTAGCAATGGGATAAGGATTGTTGTCATAAACAATCTCTATCACTTCAAATTCTGTCTGTGTGCTCATGCCTTCGATATCAACTTTTACCCCTTACAATCTCCCCATGGGAAAAATCTTTTGTTGGTTTGCCATTCGTAATTGAATAGGGGACCACTGCAACATGGGCTTTCCCATGCATTCCCATGTCTACTTTGGTAACACATTCACGTCCGAACCCAGGTCCAGGATTACCTGATCCATTTCATATTCGCCAATCTGCACTGTCAATCTCATTTCCCTCCTGGAGCACAATGTATGCTTTCCTAGTTTCTGGATTACGCGTGGTTCACCCGACCTTGCACACCTAGTGATAAGCTCTTGTAGTCCTTTAACTGCCCTATTGTCATGCAATAGCTTCATGCATGTCTCTAGAAAGGTAGTAGGCATAGAAGGATCCATTCATGGCTCTGATTGATCCTAACTACCTGAACTAGAGGCCTCTGCAAAGCTCTTCTTAGCTTCCATAAATGCCTCCTTTGCACGTTCCAATTCAAAATCAAGTTCCTTTGTAGGAGCCTTGCGAACCCATGTATCTTCCTTGGGCTGCTTCTCCTTATCTTCCCCTATGGTCGTGCCACTTCTAAGCACCATATTCACATTTGGGTCTTCTTCGCACTATTCAAACCTCATCATTTGAATATTTTGAGTTGTAGTAGGTTGTAGTACCCCTTTATCACGCATTTGTGTGATCAACGTAGGACAATCTACCATTTCATGATCAAGCTGAGCATAGTACGAACAAGATATTCTCGTTGGGTTGGAACAATCGCAAGCGTAGTGCCCTCGTCCTCTGCAATTGTAATAGATTAACTGTCTCCGGCCCCTTCCTGGTCCCATTCCTCCTCGTCCTCAACCTCAGCCTTGAAATCCAGTACTCCACCCCCACGACTAGGTCAACGCCTTGTGTTTCTGTCTACATTCTATATGTTGGGGTCTACTCCATCATTAACTCGTAGTTGTGACAAGTATGCTCGTCATGGTCCACCGATCTACAAAAATTACAAAACAGTTGTTGGGGAGTCTGTGTATACTTCTGCAACAAGTGACAGTTATCTATTGTGTGCTTTCCTCCTATTTGACAGATTGCGTACCATAGTGAAGGTTCCGCACTTGGCCCTGCCTATGCCTTCGGTCTCAACAACATTGGTCCCCCTCCTACCAAGTAGTTCACGAAGACTGGACAGTGGTCATTGTCATGGCCCTGGCCTTTAAATTTTATGCACCACACTTCTTTGCGTGCCTATGGCCATGGCACCCTATCTTGCTTCAGACTCTGCATCTCCAAGCATAGATTCTGTAGCTGCACATGGATTTGTTGGACTCCCAACCCAGGATCCTGTATCGGTGTTTCATGCAACCTCATCACCATTTCCAACGCTTCTGCCTAGGTTGAAAGCTTCTGCTATGACAGTGTTGTCCTCAAGTGTGGTGTCAAAGACACCACAAACCATGTGCGGTGCTACGCATCTGTTAGTGTCATATTAGCCTCATGGATTGTACTCTTCAGCCTTTGATCTAGATCCTAGGGGCTATCATCTAGAAGCATCATGATTTCTTTAAATCCGATGATTGACTGTCTTTGATTTCGGCTGGCTAAATTCTCTATTCAGCGCATTCTGGATCTCTGCTATTCCTGCATTTGGGTGATCATTAGAGTGCTTGATATACCATGTCAGTGCACAATCCTATAATGCGCTCACCAATGTGGCCTTCTTAATGTTGTTATCCATGACCCCTTGTGCTTCCCAAAATACTCTTACCACGAACCAGAACTGGTTTGGATCCTCATTCCCTACTCCTCTGAATATGGGTAGCTTGATTGCACTCACCATGCTGAACTGCGGGTTTGGTGGAGGTGGGGTGGGTGAAGATGGAGGTGAGGTAGGTGAAGCGGATGATGTCGTAAGTAGAGGTGGTAACTACAGAATGCACTACCTTATCAAATTGACCGCACTTCTCGGAGAAACCCAAGTGCGCCCTTCCTCGCTCTCTTGCGAAGGTGAAATTAAGGGACTGTTTCCTAATCCTTTGGTACCTTTGTAGATCTTTCCACTCCATGTCGTTCCAAACATTAATGTATTTGCATCACCCACTTTTCACATAACAACATCTTAATCGAGGTATTCAGGGATTTAATGTACCTACCTCGTGGTCCCTTGAGAAACCATCGCTCTGCTTCACTGTAGCTCACAGTCGTGCCTATCGTGAACTCAATGATAAACCCCCTATTATCTGGTCAATCCAATGGTCCACAACTCATATGTTCTTATCTTCTTATGCCTCTAGTCTATGCATTAACTCCAGAGTCCACATTATTGGTTGATTGAGCTTGTACCTTCCCTGGTTGTCGACTAACCTCGCGATCCACTCATATAGTTTGGAAGGAAAGGATGCGAAGAAGATCTTGTGGATTTCGGTATACATGCAGTGATCAAGCCACCTTTTCTTAGATGTTTGTGGAGTTCTTCTTTACTATGTCACGAAGTCGTGAAGCTTCTTTTCCAACCACTCTTCATTTTCCTTCTTTGTTGGGTTCCAGTGACATGACATTAGACATCCCTTAGGCAGATCCCAGCCCCGGCAACAGATCCATTTGCTGGCTTGTTGGGGCCTGATCCAAGTTCAGAAGCAATTTAGCCAAACAAATCCCAAAACTATCGGCCCTTTCGACAACAGTCCGTGGTGTGCGGACTGAGGTCTCATCCGAGGTAGTATGGGAGGGTGCTGGAACCAATTTTCCACACCCTAGGGATGTCTTGATGAAGTCTGGGAAGTTCGCGAACTAATCCTGCGCACTTGTGCTACTTTGCACAGCCGTCTGTCCTTTGCAACTTATGCAATTGCTTCCATGTAGCTCTGTAACTAGCATGAAGAGGGATTGTCTAGATCCGTATTCCTTACTGTGTTTTTATTATAGATCCTAACTTAATTATGTGGGCCCAATGTTCTACTTAATCATTCAACATTCATAACAAGTGTGCATAATCATAAACAGTAAAGAGATGCATAAATATATCAGAAGCATAGACAAAATATTCCACAAGTAACTTATCTTTTATTAATTCTATGTTCCCATACAATCCCAACTCCGCCCTACACACTCAGCTGCAAGGGTCCGCGCACACAGCTATAGACTATACCAGACCTCTGTGCACTTAGCTGCAAAGCCTCTTCCTACTACTACAACCTAAGACTCAAACTTATCCGAAAACCTAGAGCAAATTCCTTATCCGAAAACCAAATTACTTCTCAAAGCTAAGACTAATATTTCCTCTTACACTTAGAGCCTCACTCTATTTATACAATCCCATGGTCTGCCGACCATGCGTATGCCGACACATTCTATATTAAATTACATTATTTTGGGGTGGACAACCCTAGACTCGCGTGCTCCATGTTGAGGAGGTAAATCCCCTCTGCAGACGAAGGCAATCCCTACTAGCCCAGACCGGGTCTAGCAAAAATCACACAACGCTACTGCACAAGTTCCTAACTAAAAATTAAAGACCAATGATGAGGGCCTACCTAGATTCCAACACTAGTGCTTGTAGAAGAGGTGACGCTCCCGTTCCTTTGCTCTGACAGATAACGATCCCCACGATCTCCGTGAATGGACACCTGCACATACAAGAAACGACACAAACACAAACATAAAATCCAGCATATACAATTATATATCAGTCAGAAAGGATATAACTCATCATCATTACAAAGAACAATAAGAGTGGAACCATAACAATAGTCATCTATTAATAATAAACAAAGAAGAATACAACCATAGTTCTGACGTTAGATCCTCCTTTGGCTGGGTAGTCAGCAACACATGTCTTGCAAAATTTTTTGGAAATAGGAACAAGCCTCTCTCTTTTTGGTTATTGGACAAGAATCTCCTTACTTAGATTTGGCCTTATGGGCATGAAGAAGGCTCTTGTAGCATGAAGCTCTTGGAAACTTGACAATTCTCAATCTCTGGAACTAGCTTGCCAAGGAAAATGGACAAGCTTTTATAGATGAATGAAGGGGAGTTGGGATCATCCACAATAATCATGGGATTGGCCTTATCATGCAGGAAGCTTCCATGAGAGGTGGAAAACCACTTCCTCTCTATGGAAATTCGTAGCCAAACCACCCAACTCAAGATAGATTCAATCCAAGAATTTGTTAGGATGAATCTTTTGTTGTTTGTTTGTTAAAAAACACCACTGATTATGGTTGGCGCGAGTGCGACTCCATGACAGAGCACCAAATGGCGCGCCCAGTTTGGAGGATTTCGCCCATTGGCATGAGGGCTGCACTATGGAACTGCGCCAATGAAAAAAGGGCTATTTTAGGGTTTTTTAGCAGGAGATGTCTTCAGGGCAAATGAAACTCATATTCAAGGGAATGTAATGCAAGTGTTTGTAGGTCATGTCACTTCTCATAGGTCCCGGAATGAGTCCTTCAAGATGTGGGAGAGGGGTAGCAGGGACGGTGACAAATTGCTATGTAACACTCCGTGCTTACATTTTTCGGGTTTTTACATTACATTGACCAAAACTTCAAGCTTCAAGCCCCAAAAACATGTTATGGGGGGATCTGCTACCTAACAGTTGTCAGTCTGTATGCAGTCAAAGGTATGAGCCAAATCATTCAAATTGTTTTTCAGCGCATTCATTTTATGAGATTTTATGTCAAGAAGAAACTCTTCAAGATTAGGTTATTGAAATTACATGCATGAAAATTTTTAACAGTGAGGTAACATGTGATGAAAGTTGTCTACCTAGACAAGAATGTTTTTCTGTTGAAAATCATAACGATGTTCTCCTGATTAAAGTGAATGAAAGTTCACTTTTAGGTAAACTCAAGCTACATGAAGAGCTGAATATACAAGTTTTACCTATTCTATTTGAAGATCATCAAAATTACATGGATGATATGCATAAAGTTGTTTGTATAGGATTTGTTAGTGTTCATAGTCAAGATGATAGTCTTCAAGCAAAATTACGAAAGGTCAAATTAGAATTGTTTGATAAGCAAAAGATTAGTTTTGATACACACAATATGGATGTCATGTTTGAAGATGTTCAAGAATGTATGGATGTTTTTGTTGATTTACATGGAAGGGAAGACAAATATATTGTTTCCTTTTATTTGATGATATTTTTAGAATTGAAGACATATGAAAAAAGAAGCCATCAATTACGATTGAATTCAGCCCTCATGGTTTTACTCATCATGAAAATTTTATTTTTCATGATTATCAAGATTGTTTGGTAAGTTTATTCCAGGCATTAGTGAAGGTGGAGTTTCTTTCATTTATAATTTTAGGTTATGGATTCAATTTTTATTTTGAGTTCCCGATAGGTGGTCCACTTAAGAAAATTCAAGGAGCCCAAGTGTTGGATCAACTCTTTGACTGGTTATACTAGAGGTTTCATATTGCTTGATTTAAGTAGGTGGATTTTTGGATGTTAGGGTAGGGTTATTGGTACATAAATAAGCTTGTTGGGTAAGAAGTTCCTTCATATTTAGGCTACATTTTGTTGTTGTTAGTTTCAGTTCTTACAATAGTTTGATATCATACTGTAGCAGTGGTAGTTGGTTTCTAGATGGTTTGCAATTTTCTTTTCAGTTTGGTGAGTGGGTTTGAATGTAGTCTTCAAATTGGGATGAGCCCAATGGTAAGACACTAGATCTTCTTGTTCTTTACTATACCATAAGGGCACAACTTCCCCATTGGAGCCATAGTCATCCATGATAACACTTAGGAATAGTTTGTGAAGTCTATTGGTCAAATTACCTAGGGTTTTGAAAATTTCTCAAAATAAAGTTCAGGATCATAGTGTTTTTGGTCATCATGTCATGATGTGGGTTCCATATAAGTTCAAAAAGGGTCATTCATAAAGGTTCAATTTAAAAATTTCATGTTTCTCATACTTATTCATTCATAATTGGCATTTAAGCACTTTTGCAGAATTCTGTAGCAAATCTAGTTAGGGAAATTGGAGGATTTCTATGGAAGTTCCTGACAATTAGGTAGCGGATCCGCCTTTTGGAACACCTATCCCGCTACGGAATTGCGCTGAACTAAACAATTGTGTTAAATGGTGGAGTAACAGACTATTTTGGTTGAAAAGCCTGATTGATCAGTCTTATGGTGGGTCACAGATGCACTTTATCAGCGTTTTATCCATTTTCCCTACATATTGACACTGTGTAGCTTCTTGTTGCTAACTCATTTATTTGTATTTAGCTTCACTGGCATAAGCTTCATGTTCTCATAGGAGTTGGTTTGTTGTCTCTCACACAGGTCTTGCTCTCATGCAGGTCTTTCTGTCTCTAGGTTAGAGTCCACTTCTATCTAGATGTCTCTAGGTTGATTTGCAGGTGGAAAGAAGGTGACAAGGAGGATCCCTACGTGTTGCAACCATGGCACATAGACAACAATATAAAGGAGTTTTAGTGGTGCGTTATGAGCCCATGGACATGAAATTATTGGAAGAATACCCTACTTTCATTCAAGCATTTCCCAACGCGGGATGCCTACGATTTTTCCAAAAGATAGAGGATTACCATGGGCAGATTGTCAAAGTATTTGCTGTAAATTTCACTGGGACAAGAATTAAATTAGGCATATCAAATTGTGCAGTGTCTCTTGACACCATAGCCCATGCTATACAAATCCTTATGTCAGGAGAAATGTGGTGTAAAGTCCAGATGATCAAGCTGCAAAACTGTGATGATTTTCTCAAGGAGGAACACAAAGGGATTTCTATGACTGTAGGAATTCCATAACTTGCCTTAAAGAACATTTTTCCAAGCTCTTAATGGTCATCCATAAGTACTTCACATGTGAAGTCAGATTTAACATGATGTATCAGCATCATTTCAGATTTCTACTTCATTTCACAGGTAAGCCACCTCTAGACATTCCTTTTTATCTGTTTAGAAGTTTGGAAAAGATGGCAAACAAGGTCGAAGACAAGCTTGATGCAAGTGACTGCACCTCTGTTTTTAACCATAGCCTCATCAAAATGCTAGTGGTAGAAGCACTTAATAGGTTGAATAAATATTGACTTACTTTCTTGTTTTTATGTGGCTATTAGTTAGATACTATCACCCCCTCTAGGAAAACTCCAAAGGCTCCATCAACAACCCCTAGAGGAAGAGAAACCTATAGTAAAAGCTTCCACAAGCACCTAGAGGAGGATGACTAGAAGACAGAGTAAAGAACATAGCAAAGGGAAAGGTAAACTAACTGACATCCTAGAAGCCATCAGGTTGAAGAAAGCCCAGATGTAATGGTAATAGAAATGACATAAACATAAATTCACGAGAAGAGCGAGAGGGATAAGAAGCTATACTTCTCACAAGAAGAACATGATTTCATATTTAGACCAAGGAAACCTATGACAAGATCAACAAGAGAAATGAAACAAGCTAAAAAGATGTCAGAAGTAACTTTAGAAAAACAAAGCCAACAAAGTAAAGACATGGAAAAGAAACTATGCAAGAGAAAATCCAAGAAAAAGTATTACAAGAGCAATTAAGAGAGGATAGAGAAGAGTTGATAGAGGCCAAATTGGAAGTTGAAGAAATGAAGAAGTAGGTGTTGGAGTATCTAGATTTCGATGAGGAAATTGCAAAAAAGGCCATGAAAAAGACAAAGAGAATTCTACCACTACAAAAGATGTTGAAGCACATGTATAGAAGGAACAGGTGGGTGCAAGCTGACAGAAGGAAGTTTTAAACTCAAGTCAAAGACTTGTTGATCCGAATTGGATCCATGAAAAATAATCAAGATGCCATGACTGTATCAAAACGGGACAGATTTCAAATTTGTGAACAAAGAGCAAACAGGAAGACCTCTGACAGTGGCAGTTTGCCACCAGTGAGGAACAACAAGGACCTCAGTCAAAGTGTGCTAAATGAGGCCAATGGAGACCGCACAGGAGGCAAAATTGGCACTTGGGAAGCCCAGATCGGGAAATAGAGGGCATTTCTGATCGCACATCACTAGGCAAAACCCCTCAAGAAGGAAAGAGCCCTGAAGTGCTCGGTCGTATGGAAGCCGGGAAACCGTGGGGAAAGTGTTAAGGTAAAAGGCGGGACCCATGCTCCAAAGCCAGCGGTATATCAGGGGCACCCTTGGGCGGTAAGCAGGTTTGGAGAAAAATGAGCGATTCCATTCAGCGCCCGACGCATGGCAGGTGGATGAGAGAGAAAACCACTACTCATTCCATGCTAACGATCGAGCAGGTCAACTGCGTGAAATGAGTGAATGGCGTAGGATCTGGAGGTTCCAGATCTAATGGCAGAGATCGAACCCGATGGAGAAACTAGATTTGACAGGGGATTAAGCTGTGACACGTAAGGGTTCTAGGTCCGATTTGACTGTTGAGTTGGCGGGTAAGTCGTTGCATAATGTAACCAAAAAAACTGAACCGTTGAGGAAGAGCTGGCGTAGTTCATGAGAGGACAAGTGGCCACTCCCTTTGAGCCATTGACGATGACACAGAGACAGGGAACCCCAAACAAGTATCAGAAGGAGATCCGACGGGGTCGGAAGGGGAATCGAACAGTCATGAGACAAATTGGCTTTAAGCCATGAATAGACAAAATAGAAGACACCGAGAGGAGAAGAGAGTGAAGACAAAGAAAAGAAGAGACAGTGAAGCAAGAAGTAGAAAGACAAAGGGCTGAGTTGACCTGCAGCCTAAGGCAGCATCGAAAGACAGAAAGGTTGATAGGTTCAAGCAATCCCTGAGAGGATATGTCGGGAATTGAGCACCACATTGGGCTCCTCCCATTAAAGACCAGAGAGGTCAAGGCTTGGAGAGGAAAAGAGTCTGTGCACTCTAGTGGCTTGGGGAATCCAAGAACCACCCTACCAAGCATCATTTCTATATCAGGAGACTCAAGTTGAGCTCCTCATTGTAAATCTCTACTTTAAAGACACAATAAAAGAAGGCCACTACTGAAAGCTGGATAGGAGACGTAGCCCTAGAGGATAGGGTGAAATCCTTATTAATTTGTTGTGTTCTTGTATTTTCTTATTGTGTTTCTCTTGTTGTTTTCCATTTTCCAGTGTGTGTGTATTTTTCAATTTGATTGATCTATTGCCTAAAATAACATATACACACACTAGCACATGAGTCTGTAATACCTTCATTCAATAATTCTTTAACTGAGATCACTCAAGAGTGATTTTTAGATCAAGTGGTATCAGAGCTTTAGGCTATCAAGGTTAGACAAGCTTATGTTGGTTTATCTGTTGAAGACTAGATCAAAGCTCAAATTAGGAGAAGGAGAGTTGGTTGAAACTAATCCTAAAATTGGGAGAGTCTGTCCTCAGAAGGAAATGCAAAGGAAGGTTCTATGGGGCCAGACCCTCAATTCATAGAAAGTTTCCTAGCCATAAAGTCCATGGTAGAAGAAATGTATAGGGACTTTAGAAAACATAAGGATGAAGACTCATCAGGCTCTAAGCAAGACAAAGGAGAAGATGAGTCTCACTTCCATGACCACTCCAAAGGAAAAGGGAAAGAGGAAAGCTTTCTCACACCTCCTAATAGCCCTAAAAACAAAATAAAGAGTCTTTGATCAAACTAGATGTCAAAGTTGATTTACCTATATATGATGGAGAGTTTAATGCAGAAAAGTTGGACAATTGGATTAGACAAATTGATGTGTATCGCAGAGTGCAGAATATCGACTCAGACAAGAGCAAGATTCAGTTGGCAAGCCTACTCCTGGGAGGCACTGCCTTGGCTTGGTGGGAAGGCAAAACCCAAGCTAACATGAAAAGACATGGTAAGACTATCTCTGTCTAGAGTGAATTTGTTTCTATAATCAAAAAGTAGTTCTATCCATTGGCCTACATGCAACAAGCCATGATGAGTTGGCAAACTCTTCGACAGTTGAAAGGGAAAAGTGTGCAAGGGTACACTCAAGAATTTAGAAAGAGAGAATTGATCCTAGGAATCTCATTAGACTCACCAGAGACCTTGTTGAATTACATTGGTGGTCTACACAGCTACATGAGGCATACCATCCTCATGTTTAATCCCACTAGTATAGATGAAGTATCTATACAAGCTACTCATCTAGAAGCTAGAGGAAAGAATGGAAATCCAAAAGTTTAGGGATCATTTGAACCCACTGCAAGCAAGAGCAAGGAGAAAAGGAAGCAGAAATGGAAAGCAAGGAGGGCTAACATTGCACAGAAGAGCAAAGCTTCATGCACTCACTGTAAAAAGGATGGGCATGATGATGAGCATTGTTGGATTCTGCATCCAGAGCTAAGACCTAAGAAGTTCAAGGGCAAGAAGAAGAAGACTACTGCAGCTATTCAGAAAGATTTGGGGTTAGACTCAGGATATGAAACAACCATTGCAGCTACAGGTATAAAAGGTAAGAATTCTGAAGTATCTACTAGTAATTATGCACAATCTATTAATGATGAAGAGAGTGAGAGAAAAATACTTTTTCATATTCGAGTTATTTCCAAACATCAAAAGATTGATACTTTGTTTGATAGTTGCTCACAAGTAAATTTAATTTTTGAAGCAATTGTAAAGAAATTCGGATTAGCAACTACACCTCACAAGAAACCATACCCATTTGGATGGTTGAATGATAAATCACAACTACAAGTGACTAGATAGTGCAAACTCAAGTTTTCTTTTGGGTCAACATTTGTAGATGAGGTTGAGTTACACATAATTCCTTTGGATATATGTGGAATTGTTTTAGAAAGTGCTTACTTGTATGATAGAAAATCTATTTTCTATAGAGTTGAGAACAAGTATCTACTTGTTAAAGATGGAATCGAATACTTTGTAAGAGCTCATAAGCTCAAGAATAATTATACCCTCATAAACTCAGGGTAGATGAAAAGAATGATAAATTCATGCAAACAATTTTTACTGATGGTTGTAAAGGAAAAGAAACATGAAAAAACCAATGTATTTGAGGGCTGTAATGCTAAATAGCAAGATGATTTAGAAAAGTTTGTTTTAGAATATGATATCTTGTTTCAAGAACCTAAAGGTCTGCCACCCAAAAAGGAAATAGTACATGATATTATTTTGCAGCAAGATGCTCCATTGCCTAACATTGGAATATACAAGTTGTCTTCTTTAGAGAATGCTGAAATCAAGAAGCAGGTGCAGGAGTTGCTTGAGAAAGGGTTCATCAGGCCTAGCACATCTCCATGTGGGTCACCAATTGTTTTAGTGTGAAAGAAAGATGGCTCATGGAGAATGTCCCTTGATTACCGAGCACTGAATAAGATAACAATCAAAAATCGTTATCCCCTTCCTTGCATAGATGATCTTTTAGATTAATTGAAGGAAGTTGTTTATTTCTCCAAGCTAGACTTGCACAGTGGATACCATTAGGTTAGAGTTGCAGAACAAGATGCATGGAAGACTACTTTCAAAACAAAGCAGGGATTGTATGAGTGGTTGGTTATGCCTTTT
>APFE030722625.1:31755-71853 GCA_000404065.3 Pinus taeda
GGTTATGGGAGTCGACTTTGAGTCATTTATCACCAAACCATCTGTTATGTCGTTATGTGTTCAAGAGGTCTGAAACAAAACATTCAACCGCAAAATACCTATCATTTATCATGTCATCATTGAGTCAGTCCTTGCGGCAACATTTCTTCAACTTGAACTATGGTTTCGTGTTGTGGGCTTGCCTGCAACGGGTCGCTTTCTATCGACATCAGCACATTATCTAGAGAGTTGACTTAGAAATCGTCAGTACCTTGGAGTCTGCATGCATCAATGGCAGGTTTCTCACCTTTGACGTCAGTTTTCATCATTGACTGGCGATCGAAGGATTCCATGAATGTTCGACACCGACTCATTCATTCACATCTCATGGATTGTGTTGGGTACTTTGAGAACCATTGACATTACTGGTGGTCTCTCTCACGCTTGTTAACAGTTTACATCATTGACTGGTAATCAAGTGGATTCTACCATGTTTGACATCGACTCATTTATTCACATGGCTAGAATCATACCAATTCGCGAAGTAAAAATGAAGACCCTAGATCTAGTTTCCACCATCCAGGCTGCGAGGATTTTTGTATTCATTATGTTGTAGACCAATTATAAACAGATGGCTGCGTCCATACTGTGTCTACACGAGTCTATGATTATGATTTATTATGAAATCATTCCTGTATCAGAATAGTTAGTCTGTTAGTTAAAGTTTTGATTCGAGTATGGGAATGCCTACCTCAGCGATGATATAATCTTATACATGTATTTTGTGTTGAAAATTGCAGGTTCTGACCAGGCTCTCCACGAGATAATCCTTGAAATGATAAAGTACTTCACCCTTCCGAGATGATATAAAACCCTTATCTATTACAGGCTTCGCACTTTAGGGGGTAATCTGTTACACTAAAATTTGTCACCATGACTATCTGCAGTTAATATGGCTCCATCAATAGTCATATTATCCTCCTTGTCAAGCCTTATACCTTTGCTCTCCATTTCAAACTTCAAAAAAGAGAGAAAGTCATTAAAAATCATGTTTATCTCTGGGTACGCAGGTTCTCTCTACCTTGCCTGCGTGTACACATTCCAAGCTCATTGTACCTGCGTAATTGTACGCTCTGTAAGTCAAGGGATGGGTGCGTACTCCTGTAAAGGTCAAAAGGCGCAAGTTTCATCTTAAAAAAGTTACTTGTGGTCACTTCTAGAGCCTTCTAGAAGAGTGTTTGACATGTATTGAGCGCCTCTAGATGGTTCATGCATTCCTATGATAGAGGAACTTATCCCATCAAGAGAGGAGCTACCCCATCCAAAAGAGGGAGTATCCCATTGATGTTGGAACTGAAAAACTTCCTCTAGAACACTATAAATACAGGCATTGGGCCAAGGGAGGGGAGGTTGAAAGCTGAACATTCCAAAGGGTAGATGCTGCTGGAATTAGGACTTCCATTGTAAGCTTGTGAGGAGAGATTACCATCCTTTCTTGTTTCATTTGGAAGTGGGTGAGCTTGTCAAAGTAGAGGAAAACTCTTGCTGGACCCTGGGAGGAACTTGCACAACACCAAGGCTCAGGTTGTAATGGTTTCTTTTTTGTTTCCTTAATACAAATAAGTCCATTCTTCTCAATGATTTGTTGTTAATGAATTGTTTCATATACTCCTTGGTCTATATGTTGAATATGCTTTGTTTTATGGAATATTCAGGTGTTATGTAATCGTTTGATTGTTAGTGTATAGGTTTCGAAGTGAAGGAGGAGCTCATCTGGATCGACGAGGCTAGACTGCTACAACAGCGTTGGACTTAGGTAGGATCGAAAAACACTTGGTTTCTCATAGAATAATGTATGTTTAGAGAAGGATTGCTCTTAATTGTCTTGTTTGTCACTAGAGAGTCTTAGACTCCTAGGGAGGTTAGTTTTGTCAGCAAAAATAACTCTTTCTGCATGACAATCCTGCAATAGTTAACTATCCTACATATGATAAAGAATTGTATGCATTAGTACAGAGTGTGAAAAAGTGGAAACATTACTTAATGGGCAAAGGGACAGTAATACATACTGATCATCAACCATTTCAATATCTACACTCCCAAACTAAGTTGCAGCAATCAAGACACTATAGACGGATGGGTTTTCTACAACAGTTTCATTTAGTCATCAGATATAAAAAGGGCATACACAATAAAGTTGCAGATATGTTATCTAGACCCATTATAAATGCATCTACTATACTTAAGCATAATTCTGTGCTACATGAAAGCTACATTGAATAATATGCTTAAGATATAAACTTTAAAGATGTATATGCAAATTTTGTCAAGGAAAACGAGTAGAAGAATTGGATTATCATGTAAAGGACCGACACTTATACCATTGTGGGAAGTTATGCATTCCACAAACTGAGAGAGTAAAGATAATTAGAGAAGCACACACTTCTCTGATATCAGGTCACTTTGGGGTAAGTAAAACAGTTGCACAGCTGCAAAGATTTTGTTATTGGCCAAAAATGAATGAGACAGTTTCTAGATATGTAAGAGGGTGTACTATGTGTGCTAAAAGCAATCTCAGCAATAGAAACCTAGGCTTGTACACTCATTACCAGTTCCTTCTCACCCTTGGGAAATTGTTTCCATGGATTTTGTTGGAGAACTGCCTAAGTCTAGGAAAGGTCATGATTATCTATATGTTGTTGTGGATAGGTTTAGCAAAATGCGTATTTTGATACCTTGTAATAAATAGATTACAGCTGAACAAACTGCAAAACTATTCTTTGAACATGTATGAGCTCATTTTGAACTACCCACTTCCATTGTATCTAATCGAGACACCCGATTTGTGGG
Organism: Pinus taeda; assembly: GCA_000404065.3. NCBI lineage: Eukaryota > Viridiplantae > Streptophyta > Pinopsida > Pinales > Pinaceae > Pinus > Pinus taeda. The sequence continues at coordinate 34,585 of APFE030722625.1, forward strand.
GAAGTTTTGGTCGAGTCTGTGGGAACTGATGGACACAAAACTAAAGAAAAGCACAATTTTTCATCCACAGACTAATGGCTAGACAAAAGTAGTTAATAGGACAGTGATCCAATTACCCAGAGGATATTGCAGCAAACATTCTAAGCTTTGGGATGAACATTTGTGTTATGTGCAGCATGCTTACAATAGAGCAAAACATTCTTCTACACAGAGATCTCCTTCTGATACCTGTTATGGTTTCACACCAAGGTCTCCTTTGGATTTTGTCTTTGGTAAAGGTACCACAGTTTGATGGACATAGTGATGTGGACAGGGAAACTAGGTTCATTGAACAAATCCAAGAGATCCATGAGGAAGTACGGGAAGAGATGGAAAAGAGCCAAGCCAAATACAAGGGAAGGCATGACAAGCATCGGATGGAGAATAGTTTCCAAGTTGGTGACCAAGTCTGGCTATACATAATGATTCTCCTTTGCCTTTCATCCCTGATGTTCACTCCGTACTTTCAGCAGACAGAGAATTGTATCCTGTGTGGCTATCCCGCTCTGTATCCCCTTGTGACCAAGAAAATGCTCGCAAGCCTCAATCTATGACTCCATGCCCAATGGTTCGAAACTTATCACACCTTACCGTGCCTCTTTGTTCGAGAATCCTACCTTCTTTCCAATCACAATCAACACTCCCTTGAAGTCAGAAAGCTAGCCTAAAATCATCAAATAAGGTTGAATTAAAAGGAGAGATCCCTCTCCGATTGCAGGTGGGATAGAACCTGCAATCAGAAGATTGGTTTGTGGTTACCTCGGCCATATCCCTATTAGGAGCCTAGGGACAACCTAAGTGATAACAGAGCTAACCTGCAACCTAAGGCAGCATCAAAAGACAGAAAGCTTGAGAGGTTCAAGCAATCCCTGAGAGGATCTATCGGGAATTAAGCACCACATTCGGCTCCTCCCATTAAAGACCAGAGAGGTCAAGACTTGGAGAGGAAAAGAGTCCGTGCACTCTAGTGGCTTGGGGAATCCAAGAACCACCCTGCCAAGCATCATTTCTGTTTCAGGAGACTCAAGTTGAGCTCCTCATTGTAAATATTTGCTTTAAAGACACAATAAAATAAGGCCACCACTGAAAACTGGACCAGAGACGTAGCCCTGGAGGATAGGGTGAACTCCTTATTAATTTGTTGTGTTCTTGTATCTGCTTACTGTGTTTCTCTTACTATTTTCCATTTTCCAGTGTCTGTGTATTTTTCAATCTGATCGATCAATTGCCTAAAATAACATAGGCACACACCAGCACATGAGTCTGTAATACCTTCATTCAATAATTCTTTAACTGAGATCACTCAAGAGTGATTATTAGATCACTTGCAAGCACAAGTAGATCTCATCAAAAGCAAGCTTTCCAAAAAGAATTTCAAGCTCATAGCTGAAATAAAAGGAGGCAACCCTTAGCGTGGTGAATTCCTAAAATTTTGTCTTTACTATGTTTAACCAGTAAATTAGCCTTATGTATAGTTGAACACGGTATTAGAAGCAATAAGGAGGTACAAAAAACCATAAAAAACCAAAAAACTTAGAAATGCGTAGTTTCATAGCAACTCCTTATAGTAAAGCCACTTTTTGCTATGAAATTGTTGTAGCTTTTCATGGAGGATAAGAAAAACTAAAAGCGCAACAAAGGGAGTTCTAAGGGAATTTATTTAGCTTAAAAACATCAAGGAAAACCTCAGAACTTGCAGAAAGAGCATAGGGGTAGCAGAAAAGTGTTTTTTCAATTTGCTACTGAAGTTTGCCACAAAACTGCCAAAACTCTATTTTTGTGTGTTTTGGAAGTTTTTGGATATCAAACAACAAGGAAAATAGATGGATTACATGTCATGAGAGTGTCCACATCAACTCCTACTTTTCAGGGAGACACATTAGCAAGTCAACCAAGTCAACATCCACGTGGCATGAGACACATCATCAGCTCCAACACATTTAGAAATATAGTTGGGTTTGATAAGCTCTATCAATAGAATTTGGTTGAGTTCATTAATGTTGGAAGAGTCCTACTTGTATTCAAATTGTGCAAAACTAAAATCCCTAATATTTCTCAATGGGTATCAAGTAGGATAAGGTCTCTAAACTCATTGATCAAATCTAGCCCCAAGTGGCAGATTTTTGTAATTAATGATATGATGGTGGTCTTGCTCTATATAGCTGTAATTTTCTGACTCTAAGAGGGTGGATCAATAATGTGAGAAGCTAACTCTATGTAATCTTTTGATCCAACTAATATATATTGTAGAAAATCTATTTTTATACCTGAGACTCGTGTTATGGATTTATGTGTTCTTATCATGTTTCCTATGTTGCTATCAGTGTTCATAGTATTTTGATTACTTGGAATTCATGTCAAGTTCCCCAACTTCCTTCATTTCTATGTACGCTTGTGAATGTTTATTTGACATTAGTTTTAAAGCCAGAAATGCCTCAATTTCTATTAAAAATTGTTGTTTGCCAATTATTTTCTTTTATTTGACTCCATGCCCAATGGTGGCAACCATCACATTCTCCTTCACGTATATGGCTACATAAAAAGAAATCAAAGTTAGCCATATGTAGTTTTGAGTTGATTAAAATGAATTTGATAAGTATTTTGAGAGAGCCCGATGAGATTGGAAGGGCTAACTTCGAGTCAAAGTGGTTTGAAATATTTATGTTGGGTTGAAGGTTGACACAACCCAACCTGTTCTAACCTAGTGATAACAACATGATCGAGGTAGCTGATAATCCCTTTTGTGTTGAGAATGATTGTTGAGAAATGGAAACAAGAAATTCCAGTTTAATTTGTCATTGAATTAAACTGAGATTTAAATTGAATTCTATTCTCCTAGGGACTTGTAAATAGTTAATTAAGTTTAATTAATTTAATTATCTTAGGAATTTTGAGTTGGAAGTCTCTCTGTAGTCATGTATATGTTCTCCCTAAGTTTTTGGGGTCTAGCATAAGTTTAAATTGTAATGGAAATTAGATCACTCAGTTTATTGAGTTAAAGTTCAGTTAAATTAGTCCCAAAATGTTTGTGGAACTAATAGAGGACTAGCATTCAGTTAACACACAAGTGCATCCACTAATGCTACTCCAATTAACTAGAGATTCCCTCATGAGAAACTCATGCATATCGATTTTGAGAAATACCCAGCTGAGACTAGAGTGCAGGGATAATGTATTATTAGTGGTATTATTTACTGGAGTGTAAATATCATGCATGCATCAAATATTGATCCTATGTTTGGATTGTGCCCCCTCTAGGAAAACTTCAAAGGATCCATCAATAACCCCTAGAGGCAGAGAAAGCTATAGTAAAGTCTTCCACAAGCACCGAGAGGAGGATGACCAAAAGACAGAGTAAAGAACAGAGCAAAGGGAAAGGTAAACTAACTGACATCCTAGAAGCCATTGAGCTTGAAGAAAGCCTAGATGTAATGGTTGTAGAAATGACACAAACATAAATTCACGAGAATATCTAGAGGGTTAAGAAGCCGAACTTCTCACAAGAAGAACATGATTTCATCGTTAGGCCAAGGAAACCTATGACAAGATCAACAAGATAAATGCAACAAGCTAAAAAGATGCCAGAATTACCTTTAGGAAAACAAAGCCAACAAAGTAAAGACTTGGAAAAGAAACTATTCAAGAGAAATGCCAAGAAGAAGTATTACAAGAACAGTTAAGGGAGGATAGAGAAGAGCTGATAGAGGCCAAATTGGAATTTGAAGAAATGAAGAAGTAGGTGTTAAAGCAGCTAGATTTCGATGAGGAAATTGTAGAAAAGGCCATGAAAACGATAAAGAGAATTCTACCACTGCAAAAGATGTTGAAGCACATGTATAGAAGGAACAGGTGGGTGCAAGCTAACAGAAGGAAGTTTCAAACTCAAGTCAAAGACTTGCAAGAATAAGTAGATGTCATCAAATGCAAGATTTCCAAAAAGAACCTCAAGCTCATAGCTAAAATAACAGGAGGCAACCCTTAAGAATGGTAAATTCCTAAAATTTTGCCTTTACTATGCTTCATTAGTAAATTTGGCCTTATGTATAGTTGAACATGGTACTAGAAGTAATAAGGAGGCATTAGAAACCATAAAAAACCAAAAAACTCATAAATGCATAGTTTCATAGCAACTCCCTATAGTAAAGCCAGTTTTTTGCTATGAAATTGTTGTAGCTTTTCATGGAGGATAAGGCAAACTAAAAACACAACAAAGGGAGTTCTAAGGGCATTTATTTAGCTTAAAAACATTAGGGAAAACCTCAAAACTTGCAGAAAGATAATAGGGGTAGTAGAAAGGTGTTTTTTGAATTTTCTGCTGAAGTTTGCCACGGAACTGTCAAAAATCTATTTTTTTGTGCTTTGGAAGTTTTTGGACATCAAACAACAAGGCAGCTAGATGGATTACATGTCATGAAAGTGTCCACATCAACTCATACTTTTTAGGGAGACATGTCAGCAATTCAACCAAGTCAACGTCCATGTGGCATGAGACACATCATCAGCTCTAGTGCATTTAGAAAATCAGTTGGGTTCGATAAGCTCTATCAACAAAATTTGGTTGAGTTCATTAATCTTGGAAGAGTCCTACTTGTATTGAAATTGTGCAAAACCGAAATCCCTAATATTTCTCAATGGGTGTCAAGTAGGATAAGGTCTCTAAACTCATTGATCGAATCTAGCCCCAAGTGGCAGATTTTTGTAATTAATGATATGATGGTGGTATTACTCTATATAACTATAATTTTCTGACTCTGAGAGGGTGGATCGATAATGTTAGAAGCTAACTCTGTGTAAACTTTTGATACGCCTAATATATATTATAGAAAATCTATTTTTATACCTGAGACTCATGTTATGGATTTATGTGTTCTTGTCATGTTTTCTATGTTGCTATAAGTGTTCATAGTATTTTGATTACTTCGAATTCATGTCAAGTGCTCCAACTTCCTTCATTTTCTATGTATGATTGTGAATATTTATTTGACATTAGTTTTAAAGCCAGAAATTCTTCAGTTTCCATTAAACATTGTTGTTTTCTAATGATATTCTTTTATTTGACTCCATGCCCAATGGTGGAAGCCATCACATTCTCCTTCACCTATAGAACTACATAACAAGAAATCAGAGTTAGAAATATGTAGGTTTGAGTTGATTAAAGTGAGCTTGATAAGTGTTTTGAGAGAGCCCTATGAGATTGGAAGGGATAACTTCCAGTCAAAGTGGTTTGAAATAGTTATGCTGGGTTGAACGTTGACAAAACCCAACCCGCTATAACCTAGTGATAGCAACATGATCAGGGTAGCTGATAATCCCTTTCGTGTTGAGAGGGAGTGTTGAGAAATGGCAACAAGAAATTCCAGTTTAATTTGTCCTTGAATTAAAGTGAGATTTAAATTGAATTATATTCTCATAGCGACTTGTAAATAGATAATTAAGTTTAATTAAATTAATTAGCTTATGAATTTTGAGTTGGAAGTCTCTCTGTTGTCATGTATATGTTCTCCCTATGTTTTAGGGGTCCAGCATGAGTTTAAATTGTAATGGAAATTAGATCACTTAGTTTACTGAGTTAAAGTTCAGTTAAATTAGTTTCAAACTGTTTGTGGAACTAATAGAGGACTAACAGTCAGTTAGTGCACAAGTGCATCCACTAGTTCTACTCCAATTAACTAGAGATTCCCTCATGAGAAACTCATGCATGCCGATTATGAGATATACCCAGTTGAGACTAGAGTGGAGGGACAATGTACTATCGGTAGTATTATTTACTGGAGTGTAACTATCATGCATGTATTAGAGATTGATCATATATTTGGATTATGCATTTTTGGAAGCATGAATTCCCTCAAATACGGGCTATTGATCCCAGGAGAAACATGAGAGATTATGGGCTTGGAGAGCTACATAATTGGCTAAGTATTGGCAAAGAGCTAGCTTGTAAGCTAAGAGAGTTGAGCATTCTTATGCGGACTTGTTCTAGTGAGAACAAGCTTTGTATCTTCACTCATATTTCTAATATATGCAATACAGAAAATGAGGTTTTGAGTAGTGTATTTCCCCAGATACATCTTGTGTTATGTGCCATTGATTTATCTTCTTCTTGTTCACGTTGTTTTCATTGATCTATTGGCTTCCAATAGTTGAAAGTAGAAGTATATTCTAGTCATGTGCTTTAGTACATTGCATGAGCTTGTGAATCTACAGGATTTTCTACAACTGGCACCAGAAGGAAAGTAGAATTTACCCCGAATTCTATGTACATTTATGATATGAAAACCAACTTGTCTCGCAAGGTAAATGATCAATCTAGTCTGTATATATTTTTTGATTTTGTTCCTCAATCAGATTCCATTTTGCTAATTACACATGCAAATGAAGAAAGTAGGATTTGGTATGAGATATTTGGGCACTTGAATTTCAGATACATGCAATAACTTAGCAAGCCAGGGGTGGCTATAGGATTTCTAACCATTGAATTTTTAAATGCCATTTGTAATGGATGTGCACCTAGAAAGCATCCAAAAGACAAGTTCGAGGAGGGGCATGCATGAGGATCCTCTTCACCTTTGGAGCTTGTACACAATGATCTCATGGGTCAATTTCTAGTACCTTCAATGAGTAAAGCAAGATATGTGTTGTCATCTATAGATGATTACATGTGATTCACTTGGGTTTATTTCCTAAAACTCAAGTTTGAAGTTTTTTAGCATCTAATTATTTTCAGAGTGCATGCAGAAAAGTAGTTTGGAAAATGCATCAAGATCCTTCGCACAGGTAATGGGAAGGACTATGTCAACAAAGATATCCAAACTATTTGTAATGAAGCAGGCATACAGTTGCGACATATAGTTCCTTAGAATCCACAACAAAATGGGGTGGTCGAAAGGAATAATAGATCTTTGAAAGAGATGCCAATTGCATGTTGCATCCAAAATCTCTTCAATCAAAATTGTGGGTTGAAGCTATAAATTGTGCCTCATACATCCAGAATAGATCTCCTCATAAATTTTTTATTGGAAAAACACTGTTTTAGGCTTCGACTGACATGCAACCTGATGTCAGTCATTTCCACATTTTTGGATCTCGAACATGGGCCCGCATTCCTACCAAGAAGAGAAAGGCTCTAGAGCCTCAGAGCAATGCATGCATTTTTGTTGGATATTATGATGAATTCAAAGGGTACAGATTGCTTGATATCAACATTAATGAGATATGTATTGAAAGGAGTGTAAAGTTTGAAGAAGGTGCTTTGAATTCATCATCAAATGAACCTGTTACAAAGTTTCCCTCACCATTAATTGATGAGTATGCAGATGATACTTCAAATCAAAATTTTGATCTAGATGAGTTTTTTCTCGTGACACATGTTGGACCACTAGTTGTTGAACATGAAGATAATATTTTCTCATGTAGTTCAGAATATTCTCGACCATCTTCAGCACAAAAATTGTGTAACATGAGTAATATCTTAGATGATCCTACCACTATACCTCAGTTTGAGGAAACTACACAAGAACTCTTAACTATGGATCCATGCATGCCCATGTAGACTTATATGATGCAAGGATATGATTCACATACTTATGTAGAAGCAGTTGGGCATCTTGAATGGGAAGCAACTATGGATGAGCAATACAAATCTCTCATTGAGAACTAGACTTCGAATATGGTTCCACTACCTTCCAATCGTAAACTTATGAGGCCCAAGTGATTTTACCAAATGAAGAAAGCAATAGATGGCCCATTTAGTCGATACAGGTTATGATTTGTGGCAAAAAGTTTTCAATAGGTACATGGTGCTGACAATGATGAGACTTTTGCTCCAGTGGAAAAAATGGATTCCATTCACCTAGCTCTCTCCATAGAAGTAACAAGAGGATTAGAGGTGCATCATATGAATGTGAAGAATTCCTTTCTTCATGGTGATCTCGAGGAGGAAATCTACATGGTGCAGCCACAGGGATACATGCAAAATTCATCTATGTAATAAAAACTAAAGAAGTCTCTTTATGGCCTCAAGTAGGAACCTAGAGCTTGGTATGGAAAAATGGATTCATAATTGTTATCTCAAAATTTGGTATGTTGCAAATCTAGTTCCAATTTTTATTTTTTGAAAAAAATTGACTCCTTGTTGATCATATTACTCTACGTAGATGATATTTTGATAACATTTAGTTCAACTTCTGACATTGCTGAGATTAAAACTACATTGCATAAGTGGTTTTCTATGACAATCATGGGCTTGCTAAATTTCTTCCTTGGAATAGAGATCAATTAGAGTTGTTATTGGATTATCATTTCTCAACCAAAGTATTCTAGAGATATTTTGGCATGATTTCACATGAGTGACTATAAGACAGAAACCACACCTTTCTTATCAGGGATACAGCTTGAGAATGGAAAATACGCACCATTAGTTGATTTCACATTGAATTTTTATCTTGTGGGAAGTCTTATTTATCTCACTCACTCTTATACTGATCTCTCATATGTTGTAGGAGTAGTTTCCAGATACATGCAAGAACCACATGAGCTACATTGGAAATCTGCAAAGTGCATCCTTCAATATGTCTAGGGGACAATCACCTATGGGATTCATTATGCAACAAATTATTCTTTGGATCTCATTCGATTCACAGATTTAGATTAGGCTGGTGACAACATTGATCGCTGATGAGCCTCATAAATGGGCAGTTATATGGGCTCATTTTACCTCCTAACCTAGTCAAACCAACCATTCTCTTAGCTTATTACACGATTTCTAATTATATTTATGCTTATAGAGTGAGTTGAGTTACTTATTGTGCCATGTGGTCTAACATGTATTTAATGCAGATTATTGATGAGTTTCGAGGTCAAAGTCAAGGATCCAATGGATAAATGGCAGCAATAACTCGAAGTGGACAAAGGAGAGGACTTATATGAGGGAATCCCCCTCATTTATTACACCTCACTTCGAATCGCCCTTCACTCATATTAGAGTACAAGCAGTCGAATCATGCACTAGAAGGCAGCCGAGCAAGTGGAGGATGACTGATGATTATCTCGATTTTTTGGAGCCAAGCCTCCCTGATTTTAAGGAAGATATTGGTAGCTTCATTGGTATAAGTAGAGAGGACTAGGGCCTCACTAGGGTTGGATTTTTGTTGGATTTTTGTTGTACTTTTGCTTATGTAAACTCTACTCAACTTCGTGCTTATTATTTTGACAGTTTCATGTAATCTTGTTATTGTTTTGGAACTAAATATGTAATCCTTTTTGAGTTAGCACTAAGTTACCTCAGAGGGCTGAAGCTCTTGGGTTAGGGCCCAATCCAAGAAGCCAAACTCCTCTTTACTTGTATTTGTATTTTTTATTTCAGTTGTAGATTAGATATTGTTAGATGTATTTCTTTCATGGTTAAGAATAGGTTTCTTTTGATGACTCAGTAGTTTGCTTCCATTTGTGCTTTCTATAGCATGTTAAACAATGGTAAAGAAAAGATTCAAAAGGCTAGCAACAGTGCCTTGGCCTCTCTATCTCCCTTTGGCACCATGATCTAAGGCAAAGACTCTCTTGCTGCCCCAAAAACACATATTTTCCTCATTCATTGGACTTCTAGTGTTTACAGCTTTTTAGTTGGTTAATAGTCTAGTTTGCTTTGCTTCAAAAATTCTCCATCATGCTCACTTCTTACCATAGTATTCTTCCATGCTTTCCTTTCTTGTAGCAGTTATCAGCATTTCCTTTCATAGATCACAGTTTAGATTAGTTTGATGCAAAACTTTGTTTTTATAGATGCACTTATTTCATTGCTTACTTCATCTCATTGGTTGAATGTCAGTTGTCTATGCAGAAAATATCTTCTAATAGAAGGTCAGCTTATCATCCATCCCATCCTCCATCTAATCCATGCCCTACAGGTCGCCCAAGTCTCCCCTTAATTCCGCCTTAGTTTCCTTCATTCTCCATAGAACTTCTTCCTCTCTCCTTGAGCAAATCCAATCATCTTTCTCTCTCCTAATGATTCTTGGTAGACCCTAGGTGCCCTATCACCTCATTCCAACCTTCATCCACCTTTTCCACCCATTCTCACACCCTCAAAATAGCCAAAACTGCTCTTAGCTTCCTCTTGTAGGCTTCCTGTAGATTTCCTGTGTCCTCCTATAGATTTTCCTGTAGAATTTATTTTGAAGTCTGAGTGTGGGAAAAGCCTCTAGAAGGCCACCTGAGACCTCCTAGGACCCAACCACACCATCCTACATCCTCTCAAGCCCCAAAAGAACCTTTCAACACCACATATTTGCTACCACATTCACAAACAATAAATCACATACATGTCAAATTCACATAAAAATACAGAAAAATCCAAAAAGATGTTTTTCACTAATTTACTTCCAGAAATAGCTTAGTTAGATGTTGTTTACTTCTTTGAATAGATAGATGGCATTCTTTTCATGGTTTTCATAATGCTTTCTACAAAAGTAGGATTAGTTGGTTAAGTAGGATTTACTTGGTTTACTTTAAATTTCAGTCTTTCTCCTTTCTGCAGTTAGAGTAGTATCTGTAGAGTAGTATTTCTCTCCTTTCATCACATATAGAGTTTCTTCTGGAATCCATAGAATTTGGCTTGAGCTGCTAGTGATCTTGGGTTGACTAACCAAGTGATAACCTATAGTAAGAACTAGTACTTGTGCATACAGCACCGTCACTTCCAAGTTTGTTACGAACTACCAGGTTGATAAGAGTAAAGAAGGCAGCCCAAGAGTTGCAGCATTATTGCTGCAATACTAGTGCTCACCATCTTTTTGGTGCCATTGCCAGGGAAGCGTCAGAGTATTCTGTGATTGCTACTTTCTTCTATTTTCTTCTTGCAACATTCTTCTAATAGTTTATTTCAGCAAAAGTAGACTAGTCCTTTCTTTTCCTTCAGTTCTGCATTTTCTTGCTTTCCTTTTCATTTCTACAAATTTCATTTCAACAAGAGTAGACTAGTCATTCCTTTTCCTTCAGTTCTGCATTTCCTTGCTTTCCTCTTCAATTATGCAAATTTCATTTCAACAAGTTCACTTCAACTAGTTGTAATTTGTTTTGTTCAATCAATTTCAGTTTTGCAGGTATTATCAGTGTGGGGAAAAAGAAACAAAAACCAACCAAAAATATTTCCTTTCATGCCTTGTAGGAATAGAGATAACTGAGGAAATTTTTTGCTCAACACACCCGCTACTTCACACAACGAACCTTCTCTCTTCTTCGGTGGTTGTGATCAAGAAGAACCCTTAGGTGAACAACCAGACATATTTGAAGAACCTATAGGGGAAGAAGAAGAAGAAAACATTCCTTTGGAGCCAATGCCTGAACACAGAAATGATAGGGGGAATTGAGAATGAATAAAGGATACCTTTCCCAATTGGGAGACTAATGGGGACACCAAAATGAAGAATATAAGCCCTTCCACCCTACCTCATTTCCATGGTCTGACTAAAGAAGATCCTGACACCTTTTTGTTTGAGTTTGTTGTTATCTATTGAACCTATGACTATGCAGAAGATGAGAAAAAGTTGAAACTATTCCCTTCTACTCTCAAGGATGCAACATTGTGCTGGTTCGTGGGATTACCTGGCAATAGTATCAAAAATTGGGCTCAGATGTAGCAAGCCTTTAACAACAAGTATCGAGACTATTGTAGGTCAAAAGATACTAAAGAAGAAATTTTCCAAATGATCATAGGAAGTGATGAGTCCCTAGAGGACTATGAAGAGAGGTTCCCTCAATTACAAAAGGGTCGAGTGTACACTTGACCTTGAGTCTCTGAAGTTGGTCCTTTGGGAAGATAATTTAGACACCCTCCATCTACTGGCCAGGGGAGACATCTACCAACTATCCTATGAGGACATAAAGACTATTTTTAGAAACCATTCTAGAGTAGCTAGAAAGAAAGGTAGGGGGAGTCAACCCATAGCCAATACCTCTTCCTCTAACTCATTCATTAAAGGAGAAATTGGAAACATGTTGGAAGACTTCAAGAGTGAGATGTTGTAGACTCTTGCCATGCAAATGGACACCTTGCATATCAGAAGAAAATAAGAGGAAGTAGAGAGATCTTTGGCTATTTTTTGCCCTAGGTGCACCAGGAGGCATCCTAAGAATGAATGCCCATTGAACTCTATAGAAGTTTGCTCAGTCTGTGAAGAAAATCATTCTACAGACAAGTGTCCTTCCTTACCCGGACTTAAAGATGTATATCAAGGGGCTGAGGAAGTCACTGAATAGCTCTATTACATAAACCAAAGGAGGCCGCATGGACCTAGACCATATCAACAGGGAATGCAAGGGACATCCCAGGCATACTACAACCCCAACCAAGTCACTTCCATACCTTCTTGGGCCCCCCTACTCATCCTTCCTAGTCCACACATCCTCCTTCATTCTTGGCATTTTTTTCATCTCACTGTGCTTATTTTTCAAAAACTATGTTTTCTATAGGAGGTTCTGTGTTTTCTATAGGAGGCTCCTGTAGGAATTACAGAGAGCTAGAAATGGATATAAAAGGTAGTTTGAGGGACAGGGAAGCTTCATAAAAATCTATAAATCCTACTGCAGTCTTAAAACCTCCTTACCATCATGTCCAAGCCTGCATCACACCCCAAGTATCGTTCTTCTTCTTGTCCAAGAAAAACATAGAAAAAACAGTTGTTCACGAAAAGAAAAAAAATAAGAAAGGGAACAAAACCATCAGCCTCACCTGAAGCCCACCTATTACCTCTCCATATCTATCTACATCTCTAGCATCATCCTCACAACTCCAAGCATAGAAAGAAGCTGAACTTTCAAGGGGAGAAGAAGCTACAAGAGCTCCTGTAGGAATTCATGTAGAAGTTGATCCCATTAAAATCCAACATCAGCAGCAAGAGGGTGTAAATATGAAGGTTGAAGAAGACACCTGAAGCTCATATCCAACCAGAGAAGAACCCACACAAGGCACAGGCACACATCAGCAAGCAGACAACATGCAGCAAAAGAAACAAAGGCATACAGCAGAGGGAGAGAGCCACAACACCTCACAGCAAATACATTCGAATCTTAGGTAAGTAACTAGCGTGCTCCTCTGTTTGCATTTGTGTAATTACAAGGCATGAAAAAGTAATGAGATGGTTGAGGTTGAACGAGGGAAAGGTGGCCAATTAACTTGGCCACCTTCATCTAGTTGACTCCACTGATCCGAAGATGTCACCCACACGTGTGCACAGTCAACTCAAGAAAGATGTCAAGGACAAGTAGTGGAGGAAGTGTGAACTCTAATGTAATCATGAGGGATTATTATGAGGAAAGGGCCATGATGACAAGGCAAGTGGGGACCAATGGTCTGAATATGGCCAATGTACACTTGACCATCTCACCCTCCATCACCGGAAATATCCATAAAAAGCAATAAGTACTCCTCCCCGAGCACTCTCACCACCTTTTCCTTCATTCTCTCCTCAAAACTCCACTCCTACAATCTCCTCGTATCCCCACAGCCTCGTAACCATTGTTCTCCATTGATCTCTCCCATATTCCTACTCTCATTATTTTCTATAGGAGCACTTACAAGTTCTACAGGAGAACCTACAGGAATTCTACAGGAGGGACAATAGTCTTCTACAGGAGGGCCAATGAGTTGTTTTGAAGGTATAAAACACGGGTTTTAGCACAATTCTCAGGCTGAGGAGGTAGGTTCTATGTAAACCCCATTGAATATCAAAATATGCAAGCAGTGGTCTAGTTTTGAGGAGGAAATAAAACCTTGCACGTAGTAGCTGTTCCGCTAAGGATGTACCTGCGGTGCTGAAGGTGGCTACTGTTCCTTCCTGTGGTGGCTGCACCTGAAGTTCCTCCAGCTACACCCTTAGGGCCCCCAACACAATCTGTTGTTCTGACATCGCTTCCTGGAGCGCTTCCTTGGTGACCTCGCGAACCATGTCTCCGATGTGCTTGAAGGTCAATTTGGAGGCCTTGACCTTTTTCCGTGGACCCGATCTCTCTATGATGCGTGGCCTTTTCAGTTGGGTAGACGTTATGCTGGGGTCCACGCCTTCTTCTTTGTCCTCTACTTCCTATCCTGTAGACAATTCCTGGCCTTCCTCTTGCTACATTATGGTGGCCCCTGTTGTCTGCGCTGCTACTGCCACTTTGATGACCTTTGCCTACTCTGCGGCTGGCTTTGTTGCCTCACGGATAGCCCTTACCTGTGCGGCCACTTGTTCATTTTGCCTTTTCTGGGCTAAATTCATGACACGAAACTTGGCTTCCTCCTTTTGTTTCTCTGTTGTTGTTCTATCCAGCTCTACCAGATCTGGGGCACGCCACTCGGGGGGCCATGATTCTAACATGGAAAAGATTACATCATCAATAGCAATGAAGGGGAGCTTGGTCCATTGTTGTGTCGGGTCCTTACGTGCCTTGATGTACACATTATGCATGTCCACCTTGAAGTCTGAAAAGCTCCGCAGACTATTGTACACTATGGGGGATAGGCACAGCCGTCTATTGATCCATATCTGGATGCTCGCCTCCATGAGCACCCAGAATATCCTGGTCTCGTGAATCTTCTTGGTGTCCTTGGTGGCCCAGAGTGATGCGTACTTTGCAGCCTTTGGTAAGTCATGTTCAATGCTGGGGAACTGACTATCCTAGGGTAGTTCCCCTATTACTAGTAAAATGGGCAAGAGCAACCACGCATAGTGGAAGGTCTTGCCTTGCTCACGGGCTTCCTTGCAGTTAGTTAAGAATTCCTTGCAGAGGAACTCAGCCCAGTTAAACTCGACCCCTTCTGCACATTGTTTTGCCAGTGCAACTACCAATGCTAGTACCTCATCTCCGCGGCATTTCCTCATTACCTTCCCGTCTAGGACTTGGGTGGCTACGCGCACCCCTTTATCTTTGATGTTGCTGATTGCGTACCCCCTCTTTTTCTTCACAATTTTGTATTTTTTCTTCATGGCCTTTGCGAGCGCCAAATCTCCGCTTTCTCCTGCTATCGTCGTGGGGTCCTTTCCCTTACAGGGGAGCCAGAAAATCCTATGGATGAGATCCACTGTGATGGGAATAAGCTCGTCCAGCCATAAGTACCCATCATGCACTAGGCAAAGCAGCTGCCTAATGACAAAAATAATGATAGGCGTGCGGTGAAAGTGTGGAATC
The DNA here is from genome assembly GCA_000404065.3 of Pinus taeda. Classification (NCBI taxonomy): domain Eukaryota; kingdom Viridiplantae; phylum Streptophyta; class Pinopsida; order Pinales; family Pinaceae; genus Pinus; species Pinus taeda. The sequence continues at coordinate 49,786 of APFE030722625.1, forward strand.
CACAACAGATGAAGTAATCTGGCCTTCTCCACACCGAGCAGCCATTTCTGTGGTTCTAGTGTGCTGAATGACCCCTCCATGCTCTGCTTCATGAGGCTCTCCCTCCCCAAGTGTGGGAACTTCTCACTATCAGTGAGGTCCCAATCTTCAAACTTCATTGTGGGTACGCGACCCAAGTGCGAGCCCTCAAACACAATTCCATCGGGGAGGAGCGGGGTCTAGAGTGCTCTATTAGTTGCGTCCAAGTCCTTGGGTATCTTAGCTTTCCCTTTCCGCAAAGGGATGTTCTCAGGTAATTTCACTGCAGAGCACACCGGCTGGATGTCCTCTTCCATTTCTTTTGCTACCTCTATCTCATCAACGAGAGCCTGTAGGTCCTCCTCCTCGTCATTTGTCTCAATGGTGACAGCCTTGCCCTTTTCTTCCATTGAGAGTTTACTGAACTGCAGATTCCTCGGGGACATGTGAACTGGTCCCGCTGCCTGCTTATCTTTCTTGGGCCTTGATGTGCGAGGCAATTTTGTGATTTCCGGTGTGACCCTAGTGTCTCCGGGAACATCATGTACCATAGGGTTCTATGCAACCTCATCAGTGGTTCCTTCTGCAGATCCAAAACCTCTCTCAGTAGTCATCATCCTGTTTGAGCTATCTATGGGCGTTCGTGAACTTCAGGGCTCAAATCATGCTCGACACTCAACACTCTATGCTCTAATCAATTGCTCAATTCCCAAATGAACAAGTGTTGTCTCGTGGTTAGCCCCTGGAGTTTTATGGCACCTTTTGAATTCAAATTCGATTGTTCCCCCCACTTCTGGGCCATCAATGCTTTCTTGGTGGTAGATTGCCCCAAATCTTGCCCTTAATTCGTGTCTTGAATGCCCGTCGCCCGCTCCCTTTTGCCTTAAATCGGACATCTTTTCATGAATAGTGACACCAACAATCACTTCCCAGCCTACGCACATGACAACACAGACCCCGGGGGCGGGCACAAACCTTGGGACATGCTGATTCTGCGTGCACCTCCCTCATCGCGTAGCTCTTGAACAGACTCTTTTATAGTCCTGTGCTCTCTTTCAATTGCCTAGAGCGCTAAGACTGTGCTCCCTATGGCTAGTCTAGTGGTCACACCACTTGTGTGATAGTTCAACTTGACTTCCAGCATAGTTCGTGGAAATTCCTCAATCGCCTTTGTGACCACCGGTGCCGCGCATTCTACTATGTGTAGTATGCTCCCTTGCTTACTGTGTTTAGTGAGTTGCAATCATAGCCATGGCAGCAGAATCATAAGTTCTTGGCCAAAATCTTCTAATGTAGTGGTATGATCATCTGTGTCTTGCTTTGTCATCCTTGGTTTATCGAAAAGACATGCTTGCATGATCTCATTGTCCAGCCTCTTGATCTCAACGTCCATTAACATGCTTTTCTTCCTCAATCATATAGGTCCTTTTTGAGTTCGTGAAATCTAAGGTTCCCTCGTCAGATGGCTTCCTGAATCCTTATATGTTCGACCTGAGTAGATGTGTGATTTCTTCCTCCTGGTCTTGTGCACTATCAAACTGCGGGACCCAATACGTGCAGATTCCTTTTTGTATTTTCTTCTGCAATTACAGTCTCCACTCTGTTTGGCACCTTTGGAATCGTCTCTGCATTCATGCTTTTGCACATGGTGCTATAGGCCCATTGAACTGCTGGCATGCACAAGTCCCAATCAGTTTGTTTCGCCTGGTGAACCTTGTTCAGTACTCCACACACCCTATCAAAGGCTTCGTTGTGGGAAATTGGTAGTGCGCGTCACCTTTTCTGCCGATGTGGTTTGTTTTGATTCTCTATTCTGGGGGTGGTGTGTGCTTGTGCAGGCTGTACATCATATGTTTGTACCCATTGGGAAAGGTGGGTGTGCAAGTTGTTCCGCCCCTACTAATTGGCTTTCATCCAGAGCTGGGGTTTTCCAAAAAACATAGGTGCATCATCCTTCTGCATCCGCACCAGTCCTCGAAATTTCCTTGATGTGTACCCCACCATCATGTGGGTGTTGCGCGTAGTGCCCACTTCATCGCATCGAATCGCTGTTGTTCTAGTATTGCGCTTTCAAATTTGGTCAAGAATTCATCCACCACTAACAATCCATCATATGTTGGTAGCTCCCTAGCCTCTGTTGTCATGCAACACAATGATCTAATCATCATGTTGTAGTTTAGCGTTGTTACTTCGTGCAGTTAATTCTGCCATCACTCTATCTCTTCATCTGAATCTGAAGTGCAGGAGCTTTCATGCTCCCACGAAATCCTTCCATCTGTAGTCGGTTTCACCCAATATTCTTCTCGCACGGTTATCTTGTAAATACAATTGAGATAGTCATCGCTATCATTGTTGCGCACTGGTTCAGTGTATCATGCTCCTTCGACTGGATCCAGTGGTACAACTACACGTAGTGACCTTTTCTCAAAGATCATTTTACGCTTCTTCAGATTTATGACTCCGTTCATATCGGTCGCCCAGTTTATTCCTACCAGTGAAGGATAGGGATTATTGGCATCCACAATCTCTATCACTTCAAAATCCACCTGTGCGCTTGCACCTTTAATATCGACGGTTACCCCTTGCAATCTTCACATGGGAAAAATCTTCTGTTGGTTCGCCATTCGTAACTGAATAGGGGACCATTGTAACCTGGGTCTGCCCATGTGTTCCCATGTTTTCTTTGGTAGTACATTCGCATTCGAACCTAGATCCAGGATGACCTGATCCATTTCATACTCGCTGATTTGCGCAGTCAACCTCATTTCCCTTCCTGTGCGCAATGCATGGTTTCCAAGTTTCCGGACGACGTGCAGTTCTCCTGATAGTGATAAGTTCTTGTAGTCCTTTGGCTGCCTTACTGTCGCGCAGCAGTTTCATGCATGTCTCTAAAAAGGTAGTGAGCATTGAAGGATCCATCCCTGGTTCTAGATGATCCTTACTACCTATAGGGGAGGCCTCCGTGAAGCTCTTCTTAGCTTCCATGAATGTCTCCTTCGCGTGTTCTAAATCAAACTCGGGTTCCTTTGTAGGAGTCTTGCGAACCCATGCCCTTTCTTCTGGCTGCTTCCTTTTATCATCTCCCATGGCCATATTGCTCCTGAGCATCATGTTTACATTTGGGTCTTATTCATGCGGCATAGACCTCATCATCTATAAATTATGAGTTGGAGGGGGCTGGAGTACCCCATTTTCGCACATCCTTGCTATCAACGAAGGGTAGTCCTCTGCCTCATGATCAAACTGAGTTCAATACCAACACGATGTCCTTGTCGGTTTTGTACAATCGCGGGCATAGTGCCCTCGCCCTCCGTAATTGTAACGAATTAGTTGTCTGCGACCCCTTCCTGGTCCCATTTTGCCTCAACCTCAACCTTGCCCCTGAAATCCAACGCGTGCCATCCCTGCATTTGGGTTGAGTTTTCATGTTTCGGTCTGCACCCTGTAGGTAGGAGTCTGATCCATCATTAGTTCGTAGCTTCGGTAGGTGGGTTCATCATGGCCTACCGACCTGCATAAATTACAAAACAATTACTGTGATGATTGCATATACTTTTGCAATAGATGATAATTCTCTGTAGTGTGTTTTCCTCCTATCTGGCAGATCACACACCATAGCGCGCTTGACCTTGCCTGTGCCTCCAGTTTTAACAACATCGGCCCTCCTCCTGCCAAGTAATTTGCGAACATTGGACAGTGGTCCTTGTCGTGCCCTTGGCCTTTGCATTTTATGCACCATCCTTCCTCACGCGCCTCCTGCTGAGGTGTCCTATACTATTTCAAACTTTGGATTTCCAGACACAGATTCTATAGTTGTGCGTGGATTTTTTGGACTCCCAACCCAGGGTCTTCTATAGGGGTTTTATGTAATCTCATTGCCATCTCCAATGCTTTGGCCTGGGTGGAAATTTTTTGTTGTGACAGCACTGTCCTTAAGTGCGGTGTCAGAGATGCTACAAACCATGCGCGATGTTGTCCATCTGTCAACGTCATATTTGCTTCAAGAATCATACTCTTCAGCCTTTGGTCCAAATCCCAGGGGGTCTCGCCTGGGAGCATCGCGATCTCCGTAAACCTGATGATTGGTTGTGTTTTTTATTTTGGCCTGCTAAATTCCCTGTTCAGTGAAGCCTAGATCTCTGCAATTCCTATATTTTGGTGGTCATTAGAATGTTTGATATACCATGTTAATGCGCAATCCTGCAGTGTGCTCACCAGTGCAGCCTTTTTAATATTGTCATCCACAACACCTTGTGCTTCCCATACTACTCTTACCACGAACCAGAATTGGCCTGGATCTTCATTCCCCACTCCTCTGAATACCGTTAGTTTGATCGCACTCACCATACTGAACTGTAGTGGTGGTGGAGGTGGGGTAGGTGGAGATGGAGGTGAGGAGGGTGGGACAGGTGGCGGTGTAGGTGGAGGCGGTAAATGCGGAATTCACTTCCTTATCAAACTGACTGTGCTTCTTGTAGAAACTTTTGTGAGCTCTTCCTCTCTTTCCCGCGAGGTTTAAATTAAGGGACCGGTTTCCAACTCTTCACTACTTCTGCTTCTGTAGATCTTACCACTTTGCGTAGTTCCAAACATTAATTTATTTGCATAACCCGCTTTCCACACAATAGCATCTTAATCCAAGTGTTTAAAGATTTAATATACTTACCTCGTGGTCCCTTGAGGAAATGTTGTTCTGCCTCACTGTAGCTGACAGTCATGTCTACCGTAAACTTAGTGATAAATCCTCCTATTATTCGATCGAGCCAATGGTCCACAGCTCACGCTATCTTATCTCCTGACGCTTCTAGTATGCACACTAATTCCAGAGTCCACACTATTGGTATGTCGAGCCTACACCTTCCCTAGATGTCTGCTAACTTAGTGATCCACTCATGCAGCTCAAAAGAAAAGGATGCAAAGAAAATTTCATGGATTTCCATACACAAGTGGCACTCCAACAACTGTTCCTTAGATACTCGAGGATTTCTGTTTGCCTACACTGCGAACTCCTAGATCTTCTTGTCCAACCACTCTTCAATTTATTTCTTTGTTGGATTCCATTGGCACGACATCATACATCCTTTATGCAAATCCTGGTCCTAGCAATGGAACCATTTGTTGGCTTGTATGGGCCTGACCAAAGTTCAAAAGTGATTTAGCCAACAAAATCTCGTACTACTGGCCCTTTCGACAATAGTCCGCGGAGCGCGGACTGAGGTCTCAGCCAAAGTAGTATGGGAGGGTACTAGAACCACGTTTCTACACCCTGGGGATTTCTGATGAGATTCTGGAGGTCCATGGTTTGACCCATCGCTATGCACACTTGCTATCCCGTTGCAACCTACAATGTTGCTTCCACGCAGCACTACTTGGGGCGCAACCCGTATAATACCCAAGTCCCTTTCTATTTAATCTGTTATTATCTAATTACTTAACTTGTTTATGTAAGACTAATGATTACTACAGCATATTCAAGAATTATATCAGTGTGCGCGATAAATAAAATAGTATAAACGTAAAGAAGGCAATGCACAACAGATACACAGAAATAGGAATCAACTTCTCTTTATTAATCTTTAATCGAGATTACAGACTCGACACTGCCCTGTGCAATGAGTTGCAGGGGTCCGCGCACTCAGCTCCGGACTCTACCAGGCCTCTATGCACTCAGCTGCAGAGCTTATTCCTACTACTACGACCCAATACACTTAGACTCCTACTTTAATATTGAACCATTTTTACTCTTTCTTTCTAATTCTTCCATTAACTATCTTTACAACTTAGAGCCTTGCTCTATTATACAATCCCATGGTCCGCGGACCATGGGTAGGTTGACATGACTTTACATTACATTATATTACTTTAGGATGGGCATCCCTATGACTTAACCTATACTTCGCGCTCCGCGCCCGTGATTTGCAGAGTCTTTACAAAACCTTTGACCAAAACATGGGCTTTAAGCCCCAAATCATGTTGTGGGGGGGATTCCATGCCCAATAAATACAACTTTGGGAAGAGCAACATCAGTCCATGGACCCATGTTACTCATAGGTTTCCCAAAAAACATCATTTAGGGCCTCAAAATAGCTCCGGAAGTTCAGGACCCGAAAAACTGCTAAAAATAGTAAACTATGCTACAATTAAGGAAACTAAAAAGATGAAAGAAACAATGGTGGGGGTCCAAGTGGACTTGGCGGGTGGCCACCAATATCCACCTGGATCATTCCTCCCCCCTTAGGAAGAAATTGTCCCCATTGCATTGAGTTCCTCCATGAGATGAGGAAACTTCTGCTGAACTTGGTCCCTGGTGATCCACTTGCCCTAGTGAAGGAGCTGGCCTGCTTTGACAACTCGATACAGTTGGATATTCTTCTAGTGAGTGTGCTTCATCTGTGTGTCCATGATCCAATCAATTGCAACTTTTTCCATGAAATTTGGATTTAACTATGTGGGTGTGAGTTGTTCTGCATTGTCGGATGTGTCTAGTAATGGTGGAAAGTATGGTCGAAAGCGGTCCACATTGAACACTAGGTGTAGGCCAAGGAATGGGGGAATGTTGAGCTCAAATGCATTGTCTCCCACAACCTTGGTAATGGTGTAAGGAACATATTGGAGTGGTCTGATTTTTCGATAGGCTCCGGTAAGGCATTCCTTTTGCAAATGCAAGCAGACTTTGTCACTCACCTGAAACTTGTGTGGCACCCGATGTTGTTCATGTCGCTGCTTGTACTTGGCATTTGATTTTTCTAGAATGTCATGGACCTGTTGACAAATATGTTGGATGTGATCAATGAAGTTTTTTGCCTTATCTGTTTCAGACTAGACATGAGCTAAATCTGTGTGAGTAGCTGAAAATGGCATGGCCACATCAAGGGACATAGTGGCTAGAATCCCAAGCCCACCTTAAAAGGGTTGTGGCTAGTCAAGCTGTGGAGAGCTCGGTTGTAGCTATGTTGAACATAGGGGAGGCTCTCATCCCATTTGTATGGATTCTTTGAGTTGTACATGTGTAGAATGTGTACGATCATCTTGTTGACAACCTCTTTCTAGCCATCAGTTTGAGGATGGAAGGATGTGGACTTAGTGAGTTTGGTGTCCTATATCGACCAGACACTGGACCAAAATATATTGAGGAACATGTTGTCCCGATCTGAGATGACAGACTATGGGATCCTAGAATGTACCCACACTCATTCAAAGAAGAGTTTAGCAGTGTCTTCTACTATGATATTCCTCTTGTAGGCTGCCATAATGGCCATCTTCGAGAACCTGTGGACGACCACAAAAAAATAGTCATTTCCATGTTTAGTAGAAGGAAGGCCTGACATGTAAGCCATGGAGATGGATTCCCAAGGTTGACTAGGGGTAGGTAGCGAGGTATAGAGGCCTTGCTTCTTGATGGTCAGTTTGGCAATGGTGCAGGCAGGGCATGATCTGATGTACTTCTCGATATCCTGTCAAAGATTCGACCAATAGAAATACTTCTGTAATACTGCCACCTTTTTCTTGACCCTGAATGCCCAACAGTCTGACTGTAGTGTTCTTCCCAAATAATCTTGGCACACTTGCTTGAAGGAACACAAGGGTGACCTAGGTAGCATAACAGGGCATCATGGAGGTGAAAATATGGAACATTCTGACCCTCCAAGAGTGTCTAGTATGTGTGGTCGAATTCTGGGTCACTTTTGTAGAGAAGTGGCCAATCAGAAGTCTTGTGCCCACAAGAGTTGAGCATGGTGGTTAACACCAAGATCAGTGGTTGAATGAGGCAATCTGCAACATTATTGGTGCTGCCCTTCTTATACTTGATATTCAAATGGAAATGTTCTAGGTATGTCGACCACTTATGATGGCGATCATTTTGCAATTTCCCTTGGGTCTGTATGAACTGCAGGGTTCAGTGGTCTATGTGAATTGTTGTTTCCTTCCCTAAAATGTAATTCTTCCATTGTCGATAGGCCTGCACAATGGAATACATCTCTTTGTCATAAGTGGGATACTTCAGGACTGTGTCTGAAAGTGTCTCATTGTGATATGCCACTGGATGCATGTGTTGACTAAGGAATGCCCCAATAGCATAGTTAGAGGCATTTGTCTCGACCTCAAATAGTTGTTGCAAGTCTGGTAATGCGAGCACTAATGCCGAGCAGAGGCGATATTTCAACTCGGTGAATGCATTCTATTGAGATTCAGACCAAAATAATTTTTCTTTCACTCCTCCCTTGGTGACTTGACTCAAGGTCCAAGTGATATGAGAAAATAACAACAAGAACCTGCGGTAGAAGTTGGAAACACTTAGAAAGTTGTGGAGCTCTGTCAGAGTGGTTGGAGATGGCCAATCCTGAATGACTTGGATCTTGTCTAAATCCACATGCACCCCTCTTTCATCAACAATGTATCCTAGATACTGAACCTGGGTCATGCCAAAAGTGCGTTTCTCCAAATTGGCGCATAACTTGTGTTGCCGTAGTGTTTGGAGAACCTGTCGGATGTGGCGGAGGTGCTCTTCCCAACTTTGGATGAAGATTAGGATGTCATCCAAGTATACCACTACAAATGAGTTGGTGAATGGCCGCAAGATGTCATCCATTAGCCTCATGAAGGTTATAGGAGAATTTGTTAATCCGAAAGGCATAACTAACCATTCGAAAAGGCCCTCCTTGGCTTTGAAGATAGTCTTCCACACATAGGAGGGTTCGATTAGTACCTGGTGATATCCTGACTTCAAATCGATCTTGCTGAAATATTTTTCCCCCTTCAATTGGTCCAGGAAGTCATAAATTCGTGGAATCGGGTACCTATTACGGACAGTGATCTTGTTTAGCGCCTGATAGTCAATACAGAGTCTCCAAGTCCCATCCTTCTTCTGTACCAACATGATCGGGCTCCCACAGGGCAATGAACTCAGACAGATGTGACCTTTCTATGGCAACTCCTAAATCTATCTCTTCATTTCAATGTTCTCTAGAACGAAGCGCCGATATATTGGTCCATTGGGCAACGACGCACTTGGGGTTAGATCGATGGAGTGCTTGGCCTAACAGTGTAGATGAACCCATGTGGGGAAGGTGAAGATGTCCTCGTACTCCTCCTCGACCTTGTCCATCTATAGTTGTCATGCGGAGGGGCCTTGTCTGGAGGTTGTGACCACTGTCTTCTTCTTTCCTTGAGGGTGTATCATTAGGAAAACAAATTTCCTAGTTTTGTAAATGAGCTTAGTGCATTGTTTTGCAGTAACCAAAGAGATGGCAGTAGGCAGTGCTACCTCTGGTATCATGTACAACTTATTTACCAAAGTAACAATAACAACGCATGGCCTTGATTCATACACAACATGTCGCTTCCACAAGTATGATTTTCCTAATAATACATCACAAACATCAAGAGGAAAAACGTCACATAATACATCATCTGTGAAGGACTTGATGTTGTATGGAAGGCGACACTGCTGGCTCATGTGAAGATTCTTATGAAACCAGCTCACAAAAAGATAGAAAATATAGTTGAATGTTAAAAAGGAAAAATTCCTCAGATCATATCTCCGCAAATATTGTGCGAAAAGTTATGAAATTCGCACCGGAGGTTCAGCGCGAATTCCTCTCAAATGGGTTTTTTGCTTCGCTTCTGAAACATTGCAGAAAAATGTTATAGTGAAAATTCCACGATGACCTATTTGGAGCAGCAAAACCCTAGAATCCAAAGCTATGATACCAAATGTTATGAAACCAGCTCACAAAAAGATAGAAAAGATAGTTGAACATCTTAGAATTCAGCCTCTTTGAGGGGGGAACCTCCTTTACATTACACAAATGAAGAATTCTTGGATGATTCAAATGACAAAATCTCCTTTCTATATATAGGAGTCTAAGGGGTCACAATGTAACCAAGCCGACCTAACAATAATAATATAAAGGCACAAAAATAACAATAGAGGGATTTTATGGGGCATAGTAATAACAATATGGGGACAATAGGGGCACAACAATATTAATAAGGGATACAACTACAATAGTAATGGGGTAATCACTAGTATTATAGGGACCTAACATTTTGACCCTTCACATTTGTCCCTTTTTTATTTAAGAGAAGCACATGTACTGCAAATCCCTTTCCTTGTCTTCTTAGGAATATAGACAATGTTGAATTCTTTCTTCCATACCTTCACAAAATATTGATATGTAATAAACCGACCATGTCCCTCAGCACCTTCTTCATATTCTTTGTATAAGTTGTAGTTTTCCCGTCTTAAAAAATTATCTAGAATATGTATTGTCTCTCTATTTGGCATACACTCTCCATGCTTTGAAAAGAAATCTTTCATCCATGACATTGCAGTATTTGATAATGGCCCAAACTGTCGTTTATGACGTACTTCTGAATAAAATGTGGGATCCTTTTGACAACATTCACTTGAAATGAGAGTGTTGATAGAACTTCTTCTCGTCAGATATTCTACTCTACCCCTTGTATCACTAGAACATATTGCATTGATATGAAAAGGTCTGCTCCTACTCCTCAATACAATAATTCTTGGCAACATCTCCATCATGGGATCATCATTTGTATAAGCATTTTCATCATCATTAAGAGGAATTTTATCCACACTATGATCAGTTGTGCTTTTCAAACACTGACTTGGAGGATATTCTTCATCTTCCCCTTCTTCAGTGCTACTTTCATAGTCCTTAGAATTGGGAGTAAATGGAAAATTTGACTCAATGTTTATTGGATATTCTTCCTCATGTACATTGTCAGTGTTGCTCTCATGGTCCATAGAATTAGGACTACGTCGAAAATGTGACTGCTTACTTATTGAAAATGCTACATCATGTCCTTTGTCACTGCTACCTTTATTATCATTAGGATTAGGACTAAGTGCTTCATCTTGTCCTTCATCACCAGTGCTCTCATAGTCCATAGGATTAGGACTAAGAGGACATCGTGACACTCCATTCTTTTGAAATTTTTCATCATGCTCTTCATCACTACTGCTCTCATAGTCCATAGGATTAGGACTAAGAGGACATTGTGACACTGCATTCTTTTGAAATTCGTCATCATGCTCTTCATCACTGCTGCTCTCATAGTCCATAGGATTGGGACTAAGAGGACACCGTGACACTCCATTCTTTTTAAATTCGTCATCATGCTCTTCATCACTGCTGCTCTCATAGTCCTTAGGATTAGGACTAAGTGGACACCGTAACACTCCATTCTTTTTATATTCATCATCATGCTCTTCATCACTGCTGCTCTCATAGTCCATATGATTAGGACTAAGTGGACACCGTGACACTCCATTCTTTTGAAATTCATCATCATGCTCTTCATCACTGCTACTCTCATAGTCCATAAGATTAGGCCTGAGGACACCGTGACACTCCATTCTTTTGAAATTCATCATCATGCTCTTCATCACTGTTGCTCTCATAGTCCATAGGATTAGCACTAAGATGACACTGTGACACTCCATTCTTTTGAAATTTTTCATCATTGTTGCTTTCATAGTCCTTAAGATTAGGACTAAGTGGACACCGTGACACTCCATTCTTTTGAAATTCGTCATCATGCTTTTCATCACTGTTGCTCTCATAGTCCATAGGATTAGGACTAAGAGGACGCCATGACACTCCATTCTTTTGAAATTTTTCATCATGCTCTTCACACTATTGCTCTCATAGTCCTTAGGATTAGGACTAAGTGGACACAGTGACACTCCATTCTTTTGAAATTCGTCATCATGCTCTTCATCACTACTGCTCTCATAGTCCATAGGATTAGGACTAAGTGGACAACATGACACTACATTCTTTTGAAATTATTCATCATGCTCTTCATCACTACTGCTCTCATAGTCCATAGGATTAAGACTAATTGGACATCATGACACTCCATTCTTTTGAAATTCTTCATCATGCTCCTCATCGTTGTTGCTCTCATAATCCTTAGGATTAGGACTAAGTGGAATCCGTGACTCTTTATTTATTTGAAATTCTTCATCCCCTCTTTCATCAGTGTTGCTCTCATAGTCCTTAGAATTAGGACTAAGTGGAAGAATTGAATTTCTATTCATAGTGGAAGAATTTCCGTTATATTCATCAATATGATTAGAGTTGTTACGCGATGAAGATGTTGATGCTTTACAAAGCGAAACTTCACTATCAAAAGAATTCATCCCTTTCAAATAGAAGAGGTTGAATGATACAAATGCAGACTCTCCTAAAGATATTATATAGCTTAGAGAATGAAATTTTCCCTCCAAAAAGTTTCACCAAAATATTTCCCTCCAAAATTTCTATTTCATGTATCTCCCTTCATTATTTTATTCTACAATTTATTGAAAAATTTTAACTAAATTTTTTTATGAAATATTTAAATTTAAAATTGTAAACTAAAACTTTTACCTAAATTATTTTAATAGTTAAACTATATAATATTTACTAAAACAAATTTAATGTTTTTTTTTTTTTTTTTTTTTTTTTTTACCTTCTAAAACAAATTAATCTTGTATTCACCGCGCTGTAAAAAAAAATCGTAATATTCGTTTTATCATAGTTTCCTATATCGCCATAAAAAAATTAACATGTTCAATTTTTTTTTAAACAAATTAATCCCACATTAACCATACGATAAAACATCTCCATAATTTCACTTATATAATAAATTTCATTATCACTATTACTCACATCACATCAAGGTTTTCCGAGGTTCGTTATGTTGAAAATGCAACAAGATGATGGAGCTTAGTGAAAAGAAGTCACCTTCACTAAGTGGTCCTGCAGGCTATTTTTGGCGCAAAGTCTATTTTTAGACATATAGATCATGGTCTATGAGTTGCAGGATGCTATTTGTGGATGGTTGGTCAAGTTGGTAAAAATAGATGGACCTCTATTTTTAGACATAATGGGCGGAGTCTATTTTTAGACTGCCAAGCTAAAAATAGAACAGTCGAATATTGTTAGCTCTTAATAATATTTAGACTATAAACATTATCTTATTTTCTTGGAGCACTTCAGTTCGAGCTACGGATGTCGCACATGCAACTACCAGAAGGAAATACATGTTTCTTATGGGTTACTTGAGCTATTGCATGAAGGACTTTAGTTAGAACTTCAGTGATTGAGTTCTTTGGAGTTGATGGAGTTGTGTTCAGTTTGACTTAGTTGAACTAGTTGTAGTTAGTCTAACTGACAAATAGAATAATGATGAGTGATGTGAATTAGTTATTAATTAATTCAATAATTATTAACTCATAAATCAACTGAAGAATACATCAGTTAACTCAGTACATGGATAGTTCAGTGGAGACAAGTGTTAGAGGTGAGTGAAAGGGCAAGACAGCTGTCAGTTGTGACTATAGTTGTGCATGAGATTTGCACATGCATGGATTGAGTAATGCCAATGAGGATTGTGTAGTGCCACACAAGGGAAATACGAGTTTGGAGATTCATTCTCGTTGTATTCTCTATGCAGGATTGCGCAGTAGAGGCAGGCAAGCAACGGAGGAGATTTGAGCCAGTGATTGATTCAGATCTGAGCTAGTTTATGTGTAACAGGTGGAGATAGTACTGAGTACTTGCGAGTAGTATTGTATTGTGTTCTGTTACATGTTCTCAATCAATATAATATATAGATAGTTGTGGGGTTTTCAGCTTTATGCTTTCCCCGGGTACATATTGTGTTGATATGTGTGATTGATGCTTCAATGTGCGCATGTGTATGTTTCTGAATACTGCTAAATTGATGATCAACGTAGAGGAGGTTATTTATTATGCATGATTCCGAAAATAGTGTATAATCAGGATAATATCTGTGAATAAGTGTCATATTATTCATGAATTTTCTACATGGTATCAGAGCTGGTTGATTTGTAGAAGATATTTCTACAGGATATCAAAGCGAGGATTGATCATCAGATCTATTATTCAGAAAGTGTTTACATTTTATTTCTTCAGGCAGAGTCTGTAATCGGGCCAGGTAGCCTCTAGATTCATCCTTCTTTTGGAAGGTGAGATATTCGATGAATGCCCATACAGTTGATCTCTGTACAAGAAATACTTTGTTCTCACGAATTTTAGATCAGAAGCGGTTGAGTTTTGAGCTGGTGGAATTCGAATTTGTAGCAGTGTTTTCTTAGTGTCAAAGTTCAAATGTCTTTCAACGGATTGCGATTGGAGTATGCCCTTGAGGGCAGCTCGAACTATATTGCATGGAAGGACATGATGGAGGCGGTGTTGGATGATAATGGGTTGAAGGAGTTCATAGATGCAGATGTCCCAAAACCTACTGATGCTGCTCAATTCAGGGATTGGCAAAAGAAGATAGTAAAGTGTCGAAGGATTCTGTTGGAGGGCGTGAGGGATCACATTGTGTCCAGCCTCCATGGAAAGGCTTCTCCATACTTGATGTGGAAAGCATTTACAGATCTATTCCAAAGCAAGGGCGACTAGAGGAAGTTGGCGCTCAAGGATAAACTAAGAAACATAAAGTGTGAGAAAGGCGACAGTATGCCCAAGTATCTCATGAAGTTCACTCAATGTCGGGATGAGCTAGGAAGTGTGGGGGTGACTGTCAATGATGAGGACTTGGTGAGCTTGGCTCTACTTGGTCTTCTGAAGAGTTGGAATTCCTATCAAGACTTTGTCAATGGTCGGGAGAAGTTACCAGGATGGGAGAGACTTTTGTCGGATCTTGTGCAAGAGAAGATCAGGCGAAATACCAGGGATGGATCTTCATCAAAGGCATCTGATGAAGAAAATTTCTCTTTGGCTGCCAAAGCAAAGAAGGGGAAGAACAAGAAAGCTTCTCATTCCGATGCGAAAGGCAAGAATCAGGGCATGTCCAAGGTGAAGTGCTTTCACTGTCACCAGCACGGACACTATGCCACAAATTGTCCGCAAAAGAAGAAAAATAAGCAAGTCGTTGGATCTGCAACGGGAGAGGCCTTAGCCTCGTAGTTTGAGCTAGATTTTTCACTGATTGCATGTTTGGTATCAAGTGTGATGGGATCGGTATGGTTCTTGGACAGTGGTGCATCTTTTCACATGACAGGAGATCGAGATTTGTTTTCTGATCTTAACGAGAAAGATCTTGGAGTGCACATCGAGATGGGCGATGATGGTAGATACAGTGCGATCAGTATCGGTACCATTTCCTTTCAGAGGGAGTCTGGTAAACCCTTCGTATTGAAGGAATTGATGCATGTTCCAAGATTGAAGAAGAATCTTATCTCTGTGGCAATGTTAGAAGACAAGGGACATGATGTTGTTTTCAATTAGGGAAAGGCTTTCCTGCGCAGTAACACAACTAGAGAAACCCGGAAGATAGGGGTTCGAGTCAAGAACCTTTATCAATTGCATGTAGATGGCTACGCAGCAATGGCATGCAAGGCCAAAGGAGTGGTGAGCCGGGATGATGGCGAGTTGTGGCATCAGAGATTGAGCCACCTTCACCATGGAGCCTTGAAGATACTGCAGCAGATTTCTACTAGGCTTCCGAAAGGCACTCTTGCGCAGTCAGATCAGTGCAAGGGATGTATTTTGGGAAAGTTTGTGAAAGCCACCTTTCACGAGAAGGATAGTCGCACCACAACGATCCTTGAGAGAATTCACACAGACGTGTGTGGACCTTTCTCAGTAGCTTCGACAACAAAGCACAGGTACTATGTGATCTTTGTTGATGATTTCTCTAGAAAGTGTTGGATCTTCTTCATGCAGAAGAAGAGCGAGACATACTCAAAGTTCTGTGAGTTCAAAGCACTGGTCGAGAAGGAATCGGGGAAGAAGGTGAAGGCTCTTAGGAGTGACAATGGTGGTTAATTCATCTCTAGCGAGTTCAAGGACTTCTGCAGCGCAGAAGGGATTCGAAGAGAACTCATAACTCCCCATAACCCACAGCAGAACGGGGTTGCTGAGCAAAAGAATAGAACGATCGTGGGTGCTGCACGGGCGATGTTGCATGATCAGGGCCTACCCATTCACTTCTGGCCGTAGGCATGCAATACTGTAGTATATGTGCAGAACCGTTGTCCTCACAGGATACTTGGCATGAGTACACCCGAGGAGGCTTATTCTGGTAAGAGGCCTGATATTTCCCATTTGAGGATTTTTGGTTCCCTGTTTACATGCATGTGACAAAGGATGCCAGGAAGAAGCTGGAGTCGACCGCAGAGGTTGGGATATTTTTGGGGTACACTGATATTCCCCACAACTATCATGTGTATTTTCCAGACAGTCACAAGACTGTTGTGCGACGGGATATAAAATTTCAGGAGGAGAAAGCCATGAAGTGTTCGCTTGAGAGGGAGCCACACTTGCATGCAGATGAGGAGCTATTAGTTCCTAAGGATGAGCTTCAGGACGTGGATCAGACACAAGATGAAGTTCATGGAGTGGAAGAGACCACTCATGCAGCGCCAACCATCAGAGGGCGAAAGCGCACTACAGAAGCTGAGAGATTGGCTCGAGATGCAGAGAAGGTTGTAGGACCACCTACAGCAGAGATAGTCACCGGATCGGTACACTGGATACATGGCTCTTATGAGAAAATGTGTCATGACTGAGCCATCCTCTTTCGAGGAAGTTGTGGAGGATCCCGCATGGGTAGATGCCATGGTGGAAGAGTATGATTCGATTGTCAGAAACAATGCATGGGAGATTGTCCCAAGACTGGAGGGGAAATCAGTGGTAGGTTCGAGATGGATCTACAAAGTGATGCAGATGGGGTGGAACATTCATCAGATGGATGTGAAGATTGCATTCCTTCCTGGAAGTTGGAGGAAGGAGGATGCTACTTCAGCAGAGGTAGTGGATGCCACTGTTTATCGACAGTTGGTGGAGTCGCATGTGTGCAGGCTCAAGAGAGGCACATCGGGATATGGATCTTGGTACAAACAGGAGGATGCAGATTGGGCAAGGAGCCCAACTATCAACATTTGGTACCATCATATCAGAGATTGTGTGCAGCGGAGAATCATGTTACTTTCATATATTCTCGCGGAGGATCAGGATGCTGATATCTTGACGAAGGCGCTCACCAAGAGAAAATTCGAGTACCACCGAGATAGGATAGGGGTTGCTGATAATCCATATCTTGTTGAGAGGGAGTGTTGAAAATGCAACAAGATGATGGAGCTTAGTGAAAAGAAGTCGCCTTCACTAAGTGGTCCAGCAGGTTATTTTTGGCGCAAAGTCTATTTCTAGACATATGGATCATGGTCTATGAGTTGCAGGATGTTATTTGTGGATGGTTGGTCAAGTTGGTAAAAATAGATGGACCTCTATTTTTAGACATATGGGCAGATTCTATTTTTAGACTGCCAGGCTAAAAATAGAACAGTCGAATATTATTAGCTCTTAATAATATTTGGACTATAAACATTATCTTATTCTCTTGGAGCACTTTAGTTCGAGCTACGGATGTGGCACATGCAACTACCAGAAGGAAATACATGTTTCTTATGGGTTACTTGAGCTATTGCATGAAGGACTTCAGTTAGAACTTCAGTGATTGAGGTCTGTGGAGTTGAATGAGGAGTTGATGGAGTTGTGTTCAGTTTGACTTAGTTGAACTAGTTGTAGTTAGTCTAATTGAAAAATAGACTAGTGATGAGTGATGTGAATTAGTTATTAATTAATTCACTAATTATTAACTCATAAATCAACTGAAAAATACATCAGTTAACTCAGTACATGGACAGTTCAGTGGAGACAAGTGTTAGAGGTGAGTGAAAGGGCAAGACAGCTGTCAGTTGTGACTATAGTTGTGCATGAGATTTTCACATGCATGGATTGAGTAATGCCAATGAGGATTGCGTAGTGTCACACAAGGGAAATACGAGTTTGGAGATTCATTCTCGTTGTATTCTCTATGCAGGATTGCGCAGTAGAGGCAAGCAAGCAGCGGAGGAGATTTGAACCAGTGATTGATTCAGATCTGATCTAGTTTGTGTGTAACAGGTGGAGATAGTACTGAGTACTTGCGAGTAGTATTGTACTGTGTTCTATTACATGTTCTCAATCAATATAATATACAAATAGTTGTGGGGTTTTCAGCTTTATGCTTTCCCCGGGTACATATTGTGTTGATATGTGTGTTGATGCTTCAATGTGTGCATGTGTATGTTTCTTAAATACTGCTAAATTGATGATCAACGTAGATGAGGTTATGTATTATGCATGATTCCGCAAATAGTGTATAATCAGGATAATCTCTATGAAAGTGTCATATTATTCACGCATTTTCTACACGTTAAAAAACTTGGAGTGAATTTGTGGAGGAGCTACATTGCTATCAACAACATATTCAACGGAGGATTCTCGCATTTGAAACGTTAGTTATTTTTTTTCTTTGCAAATTTTAAAATTAAATAAGTTTAATGAAGTTAATTTTTTTTTTTTAATTAAAACTTTTTGTGGACCAATTTACCCACTATGTCCGTAGTGGGCATGGTGGGCCCGGTAATGCTCACACCGGCCAAATGGGCCCGTAGGTTAGGGACGATGGGGATTGCTACCTGGCCCTCCGCCCCACCCCGCTGGCCCGCGGGGTGGCAGGGCAATCTCCCCCTGTGCCACCCCGTCGGCCCGCCCGCCCGCTGGGTGGCGGTGCAATCTCCCCCCCGCACAACCCGTGGGCAGGTGGGCCGCCGCGGGTGGCAATGAGGGGGAGCTGTCGCAGCTCCCCTTACGCTATCCCAAGGACGGGCAGACCCGCCGAGGTGGCGCGGGGGAGCTGCATCAGCTCCCCCCGCCACCACTCCTGTTGGGCCCGCAAGCAGCCTCTCCGCCCCACCCCAGCGGCCCGACAGTCCGTGAGGTGGCGGGGCCATTGGGGTTGGGTGGGGGGCAGTGGTTGGGCTGCCAAGGGTGGGCTAGGGGGCCAAACCCAACAGCCGACTCGCTTGGTTGGTTCTCGCCGATTTTCAGGGTGCGGCAGTAGGGCAATGTACTTTTAAATTTTTATTTTTTTATTTGTTTATAAAATTAATTATCGTTTATCGTTTTCGTTGTTAATTTAAGTTGATATGTTTTTTTCATTTACTAATTTATGTGTATCTTTTTTTCAGGAAAATGGCATCAAAGAATATTTTTGTGAATCTTTCTGGACCAAAGACTCTTAAAGGTGGATCTTTAGAAAACATTAGAGAATGAACCCCACCTGAGCTGATAGCTACAAATATTTCAAGTGCCTCAAATGATAAGAAGATGATTTCATACTGGAAGAAATCAAAAGAAGTGAAACTTCCATCAAAAGTCTGTTAAGTGGAAGAAAGAGAAAGCCAAAATGTGCGGATATATCTATATGTTTTTTTTAACATAGTTGGGTATTTTTTTTTTTATTGCAAAAAAGAAAAGGAGCAAGCTCCTTGTACGTTCAGAAGAAGACTGATTCAAATGTAGGGCACAAAATGGGAGCACAATCCCTGCATCTACACTTTAAACCTTGATTCTATAAAATTAAAAAACTAGAGTGACATATTGCCTTACATACTGTCGTAGAAACAAACTATATTTGCACTGCATTAATAGAAGAGACAAGATCACTAGAACTAATTTATTGATTCCTCCTACTAGGGGCGGTGCTTCTTGCTATACCTAGAGGATGTTTCCCCTTGCTGCCTTTGATTAAGGGTCTTTATGTACTCGACTATTTCTTCCAAGTGTTTGCATTTGTCTTTTAGATATTCTATTTCATCACTAAGTAAATCTATGTCTCTTTGCTTGTACACATTGATTGTCTTCATCTCTGCCCTGAGGTCCTTTAAAGCTTGGTTAAACCTTCCAATCATAAATCTATTGGCCCTGCAAGTTGGGCAACTGTCATTCTTTTCTGCTCTCTCTAGTGGATTGCAGGCCATTCTGTTGCTTTGATTTGCTATAGAGGCTATGTCTTTTTTGGTCCCAGTGATGGCCCTCTTACTTTGATATGTTCTACTTGTTCCTTTGTTGTTGATGGCGAAGTTCTGATTATTGGCCTCTTGAAGACAAATCTCCAAAGCTCTGACCCTGCTTTTTGTTCCAAAACCAATATGTGGAGTGGTCTTGGTCTGTGGTGCTGGCTGGGAGATGATGGATTGGCGAAATGTAAAACGTGGATGGAAAGTTTGGCTCTAGAAAATCTGAGGCTTGAGGATGTTGAGGAGGAGAGACTGCTTTCAGTATGAGAGTACTTCTTAGACAAAGAAAATGAGGCGTGAGGACGTTGGGGATATGAGACAATCTGTGTATTAAATAGGGGAAGGCAACGCTGATATGGGGAGAGAGTGTTACGAAATTCTGGGAGTTTGAATTATAGGCGTAAAGGGAACCAGAGGGGCAAACAGCTAAGGGAGAGCACTATGGAGAATACGTAAACAAAGATGTCCCCCACTAGTGAAGATTAGGCCTGGATATATGACTTGATGAGTCGAGAGGGAGAATTTGAGGGAATGTTGAATGCTTCAGGCTGACTGCGAACAAGGGGATCACTTATGAGAATGCCTGAGTGTGGATAAGCTTATTTTTCTGGGTAGTGGAGATTACTGAGCTCTGCTACCGATTTATTGAACTCAGGGTGGAGGGATAACCTGCTGCTGTAGGTAAAAATCATGATGTGAATTAACCTTGTGCTTGTACAACTACCCGTTGTAAAAAACCTTGATCTTGTGTGACAATTTTGACCTTGCTGCTTGTAATTGATATGACCATTACCGTATTTGCTCAGTAGTAAAGGACACCGGCGTTCCTGATCATACGTGCTTTGTAGCTTTTTTGGGATTGAGTAGATTTTGTGCTCTGATCCATGTAGATTGCATTTGAGATCAACTGTTATCAAATCTTTATTGTGTTCTACAAGCCCGTCAGGGGCGATGGGGATGGCTATCTGACCCTCCGCCCCACCCCGCATGGTGGCAGGGCGATCTCCCCTCTGTGCCACCCTGCGAGTAAGCGTGTCGTCGGGGTGGCGCGGGGGGGAGCTACCATAGCTCCCCCCCACACCACCCCATGGGCAGGCGGACCATCGGAGTGGCGCGAGGGGAGTTGTGGTAGCTTCCCCTGTGCCACCCCGACGACCCACGGGCAGCCTCTCCGCCCCACCTCGGCAACTCGATAGTTCGCAGGGTGGCGGGGCCACCGGGTTGGGTGGGGGCAGTGGTTGGGCTAGGGGGCCAGACCCAACGGCCGATTGGCCGACCGATTTTCAGGGTGCGGCGACAGGGCGATGTATTTTTAAATTATTTTTTTTCTAAATTGTTATGGTTTATAAAATCAATTATCATTTATCTCTTTCATTGTTAATTTAAATTACTATGTTTTTGTCATTTACTGATTTATGTGTGTCTTTTTTTCTTCAGGAAAATGGCATTAAAGAAGATTTCTGTGAATCTTTCTGGACGAAAGACTCTTAAAGGTGGATCTTCAAAAAACATTGTTGAATGAACCCCACCTGAGATGATAGATACAAATATTTCCAAGTGCCCCAAATGATAAAAAGATAATTTCATACTGGAAGAAATCAATAGAAGTGAAACTTCCATCAAAAGTCTAGTATGTGAAAGAAAGAGAGCCAAAATGTGCAAATATATCTATATGTTGATATACCTAATGATAATGGAATTTATGATATGATGGGAAGAGTCATAGACATGTGCTCGATACCAGACAGGGGAGTTGTTTACATACTTACAAAACCACCTAAGTCACATGAAAGGATTAAATACCAGTTATCATATTCATTGTATGACACGAGAGAGGTATCTACAAAGTTGTGTAAACAAATCATAAATGAGATGAAACAAAATATCGTAAGTATTGTTATTTATATTTGTGTTTTGTGTTCTTGTAACTGTCTCACTATATTTTTTTAACTTTGTTTTTATTGATATGTGATATTTTGTTTGGTAGAATTTTGTTGAAAGTTGTTCAATTAGGTTGGGAGACATTCATTTCATAGAGCATGATATTATGAAAGTTGTCAGTAGTGTATACTCAGTGTCAGATGAAGATATGGCAAACAAGTGTAGTAATTCATGATGCTACAAAACTACATCCAAGGGATAAGAAAAAAAAT